>JBBPCX010121620.1:0-19927 GCA_037974365.1 Hydrocynus forskahlii
CACACACACACACACACACACACACACACACACACACACACACACACACACACACACACACACACACACACTCTCCTGACCTAAAGTAACCTATCAGGATCTGCCAAGTGAGCGCTCTTTTTAAACAGTCACTATCAGACACGCGCGCAGCCTGATTGGCTGGATTTGGTGGTGTGGTCTTTTGAACCAATGAGTACCCGCTGCATAATCTGCACCAGGATCACACCCCCACACTAAAAAAACCACAGCTCTGTCTCACACTCTCACAAGTAAAGATGAAAATATAACACTGCATAAGTTTACTGGAAGTGAACTATGCATTTCAGATAAGAAATTACTCAGTGAGTCTCATTGTATCTTCATTTAGCCTTAATATGAAACATTTCATCTTTCAATAAATAAAAACAGTCACCAAGTTTCAGCACAGCACCTTGGTTCACACAGAAAAAAAAACAACACTTTGAGTGCCTCTTTTGTGGAACCCCCTGATCTGCACTCCACACCTTCTTGGATTCCACCCGAGGACCTCAGGACATCAAAAACCCTAGAGATGTGTATCTTTACACCCCTACTAAGTAAACAGCATTAACATAAAATTACCATATTAAAATGACGAATTTACAGTGCTGTGCAAAGGCACTTATGCAAATTATTTGAAGCCATATGTATCAGCGGTGGATTTCTTTCTGCCAGCAGAAACACAACTGAACAAGAAAGCAGTAAAAAGTACCAAGGTTTTGTTTTTTCCAAAAAGTACAATATTTTGTGAGCTGGTTAGAACACCACAGGTTTGTTTCCAGACTTAATCAACAATAAACTTAACTGAATCTACTGAAATAATTGAGGAAACCCAGGTATCTGATGGTAGCTACAAGTAAAACTTGGCTGCATTAAGGAAAGGTTTGCAAATGGTTAAGCGAACACTTTGGCATTTTTTAAATCCACTCTATTGTATTAAATGTTATTTATGTTTATTGTAATAGTATTTTAACACAAATCAGGAGTGAGTAGCTTTTAAGCTTTTAACTTTCTCAGGTGCTTAAGACATTTGCACAGTACTGTATATTAACATCAAATTAAACAGGAACATTTTTACAGTAACATCTTAAACATTACCGTACATTAAGATATTTACATGAACATCTACAAGGTATGTACTTAGGCATGGATTATTTATGCATTTTAAAAACTACTAAGCTTTAAGATATTTCATCTTTTTTTACTGAAATGTTTTACGGAAACGAAAAGTATCAAGCTCAAAACTACTGCTGCCCATTAAGATAAACTCAGGTGGGAGAGGTGGACGCTTTATTCTGGATGTAATGTGGCACATTACATTATTTTTTTTTTTTTTAAATTTAATCACAGATGCTATTCGTCTTGGACCTCGCTTTAGAAACGAGTGGGGGTAGGGGCTGCACTGCTTAGCAAATTGAGTGTGTATACGTGTTTGTGTATACAATCTCTCAATCTTTCTTGACTCTTATCCTAACCGTTTCTGTGCCGCACCCAGTCACGCCACCCTACAGCGAAATCCACTGCTGCCTGTTGCCATGGTTACCACCCATCTCAGATTCAAATACCATAGGTGGAAATGTCTTTTTTTTTTATCCCCCATCCCTCCAAATGTCTACTCATTATCCACCCTTCCTCTGGCATGCCTGCATTTCATTTCCTCTCTGCATCAACATGCCATCAAAGAGAAAGCCTTCATCCTTCAGGAAGGTGAGCACTACCTCATAGTTATGACACATCACGAGCCAAAAGGAATACAGGAATACAGTGCCTAATGCACTCATGAAGGGCTTACTGAAATGTTTGCTCCTCTCTTTGCATTTTGTTCCATTTTGTAAGCATTTTTTGGATACTACTGAATGTTAGATATTATATTTGTATTGTTCTTGTCTCTGTGTGTCAGTGCAGTCACAATCAGTTTCCTCCAGTATCAATAAAGTTTTCTGATTCTAAAGGGCCCATATTCTGGAAAGTCCAACTGTCCTGTCCAGTTCACCGGTTATCCATTCTTACACCATTTTTGGTAGATACTAACCACTGTGCAGCAGAAACACCCCAAAAGACCTGCTGCTTTGGAGAACATTTGAACCATCTGCTCTTTGCACCTCTAAAGATCTATCTATCTCGGCTCTTCTCATTTAAACAAAATATATTTTTCTCTGATTATGCACATTATTTGCCTATTTCTCATCACGATCAGTGTTATACTGTATAAACGTAAAGGGAGCATTTTTCGACAAGGCAGCATAAATAATCAGAACACCGGAACTGTTATATTAAGGGGCGACATGTGAGTGAAACACACGAGACACCGAGTGAAGTGCACCCCCACATTAAAATGCTTCTGACACCTGTGTGTGTATGTACACTATCTTAAACTGCACCTTATAGATGGACTTGGTTCGATCATTGTTGTTGCTGAAGCATTTATTTATTTTTTCCCCTCAGCATATTAGGTCATATTTTTGATTGCTGTGACCACTACTGCACATGAACAGCGCAGAAACAGTTATAAAATAAAAGAGACGTTGAAAGTCTGTATGTTTATTATTCATTCATAAAAATTCATTAACATTTTTAAATACTTTTACAGCAAAAATGTGTTCGATTAATCTAGATTAATCACATAGCCTGTCATTAATTGTAATTAATTACATTTTTAACGCGTGACACCCCTAGATTTTATATTGCTCTTTTGTGCCTGTGCAGTCACAGCATAAGCATTTTCCTCAGGGATCAATACAATTTTCTGATTCTTTTTAATACATCTATTAACATAAATCATTCTTAAAGATGCAGTAACAGTAACATGTTGAATTAGGCATATAGAGAGGTTAGACGGTCATTTAGAAATGAATGAGGACTGTTTTAGTTGCATAAAACCCCACAAACATCATAGGTCCACCAATAAATAAAATACAAGAACAACATAGAATATGAGCCCAGTAGGTTTTTTTTATGTGTACCTCTGAACTGACAACATAACAGCAGAAAACTTAATTATATTGTTAATGTGTTCTAGTGCATTTTCTTCAAAGCTATTTGGGTCCATTCATCATGAGGTCCTCATGCAGTGTTTCAAGAAACAGAAATTTAATTTTAGTGGTTTTAATACTGGAGCGATGACCGACAATTTCTTTAGTAGTCGACTTTGGCCTGGTTAACTGCAACTTCACATTTTTTGATGATTTAAACTCGTTTTGAGTCCACTTTTGCCTTTAAAGATTCAGAAAGAAGGAACTAATTTAAAAAAACATTAGCGGAGCTTACCAAGGCATCATTTGGCCGTGACGTGTCCATGGGCTCCTGCTGACCAGGAAGCCGACCGTTGGGTCAGTCACAGCATCCCAAGCCCTCCCAACAAACAGGATTATAGATGCATAGAACGGGTCCAGCTACAAGAGAGCAGAGAGAATTATTTACTCATTTTTCCATATTCTTTAATGCCCAGACCCACATTAAGCCTAAGCCTACACTAAAAAGACTTACTAATGATGATTCACTACTGGCAGCGCAGTTTAGTCTAACACTATCCCTACAATAAAGGTTCTTCCAGTGTTCTTTAGTAAAGGTACAGGTTATGGAACTGTGATCACTCAAAAACTATTAGAATGCATTATTTGTAAAGACAGAATATCTGTTAAACATGGTTCTTTGAAGAACCCTTATGAACAAATGGAACTAAATAGCTACAAAGGGGGTCCGGCTACCGTCATACTTTCTGAATACTTTATAAAAGCCTCTTTAGGCTAAATCCATGTCCAAGAAATCATCTTTTCATTTGGCTGCATTCCGACGGATGGGAAAAGGAAAAAAATGTGCACAACAATGGAGGGGTGGCACGAGACAGAAATCACTCATTTTTACAGTCTTAAAAGAAAACATACTTAATCATTGTTTCCTGGCCCCTTGAAGCTGAACAGGGCCAAGGCCGCTGAACAGTGGAGATGTAATTGTGCAACAATGTGGTTCAGCAGGAGGTGGAGTGGAGACGGGTGACCGTATTATTGGTGCTGAAGGCTGTTAAAAAGTTACATTGGCAAACACACAGACACACTGATGCAAACTGACCCTTTCTCTATTGTTCCTAGGCTCCTGGTGCGTGTATGTGTGTGTGTGTGTGTGTGTGTGTATATGGGTGGGTGAGATTATCAGCAGGGATCTGAAAGTCAGAATGAAACAGATACACTGGTTCACTGGAATGCAAGGTCATCAGAACCGACACAAAAAGTAGGACACAGGAAACTCTCAGACACAACAAGCTTTAAAGGTCACCACTGGTGGAAATCTTATAATATGTATGCAAATCTGAGATGGAGTGAATACGCAAATGTCACATCACAATGGACAAAGTAAAGTTCTAAGTACAAAAGCAACTTCAGAGTGAGGCTGCTGCTGAATTGCAGTGCTTGGTTAATTAAATATTTTAGTCGTCAGGAACAACTATGGACAAAAAGTTGTATTGTTTAGTTGAAAAGTGCTCTAGAATGCTCTACAATGTCCATATGATCATTTTGGCAAATTGTTACATACTACAGGAAGAACAGGGGGCGATATGGCTTCAACTGTCATCTGTAAAACCCTTTACAATGCTCTATAACATTCATATGATCAACAGGAACATTCTAACAGACTAACACACTAAAGGAGGATATTACTTCTACTGTTGTCTGTGCTCCAGAATGCTCTATAATGTCCGTATAAGCCACAAGGTCATTCTAACAGACTGTAATACACTACAGGAAAAGTAGGGGGCAATAAGGCTTCCACTGTCATCTCACCTGAGCCACGTCCAACAGGTAGATCTGCAAGAAAAAGCCCAGAGCACTTCCAGTTATCTGATATGGCGCTCCTCCAATGGCATAACACAACTTACTCCAGACAGACAGACTCTTTTTCTGCTGCTGGTCCTTCTTCTTCTTTTGAGAGAGAGACAGTGAAAGAGAGAGAGAGAGAGAGAGAGAGAGAGAGAGAGAGAGAGAGAGAGAGAGAGAGAGAGAAAAGAAATGTGAGGAGGATGAGAAATACGTGAACTTTAAAAGACAACAATATGAAGGTTGAAACATTTTTAGGTGGGTTTAGATCAGGTTTGTTTGTGCTGCCCTTTTGTATCGGAATCCAGAATAAGAGCAGCTGGACATATTAAGACAGTAATGGGATCGGTCTCCAACAGATTTTAGATGACATTTTGTTCATTTTACTTCATTTGTAACCCTCAGAGTTTTTGTGCGTTAAATAAAAACCCAAATAAAAATCACTCTTTAACAAATGGATCTCTCAGACAAAACTTTCAAATAATGTCCAAAATGTTTAAGTGGAAAGAAAAGCTCCACTAGAGGTGGGAGAAAAAAAATGTAAAGTGTAGTATCACAATATGCTGATACAGTGATACGCAGGAGTGTGTGAATGTTAAAGGAGACGGAAACACGGATAACAAAGTAAGGAGAATAAACTAAAGCAGGAGAAATGCAGCGTCTGTTCTGTTAAAGGTGGGAGGCAGGCATTGAGACCCCTACTGTGAACCAGACGATCTTAAATATCTCTGTACTCCCTAAAGTTTGGCTGCTTCAGCCAAAAAGCACACTGTATGTTCATAAGGGAGTGGCTGAATACCAACTGGCTCTTAAGAGGACAAATCATGTACCGTCCATCTAAGTTTGCACTGCTCAAACTCAAACTGTGCCTCAAATGATACAACAGTGTGTTTAGTGACCGATTATCAAATTACGAAAACATTTTCTTAAACAGTTCTTATATAACATTTATCAGCATCATCAGCGTATATAACATCAGCGTCATCTGGCAGGATTTTCGCTCCTTCATTCTGCCATTTAGTCAGCCTCCATCAGCGACCTGAACATTTCTAAACCGCCAGCTCCTTCAGCCACAGTTAGATCCAGCAGCTTTATGTATCAGGGATGAAACGCAGCCATGCTCGAAATGAGGCCTCTTACTATGGGATTCTGTACAGTCACGTAAAACAGTCAGCTCAAACTCAAATCCCCGTAACAATCACAGTCCCAAGCCTGAAGTCCACACTCAGTGCGGTCAGACAATAAGGCCATCTGAGTTCGGTCTCACAGTGGCACTAAAAAATTCCCACTCTTGTTCGAATTCAGAGCTGTGATTGGTTGCTGGTGTGGTATGCTGGGCCAGTCCCACATACACGCCAATGGGTCGCGATGAGGTGAACATAAACGTCATTTCAGACCACCAATCCCTAGTCCATTTCTTCAAAGTGAAGGTTTCACCATCTGTGAACCAATGACAGCACTGAGAATGAGCCATGCAAAGCCTCTTAGCGTCAAGGCTGAAAGCTGTTAAAGTATGTAGCCATTTCCAAGTAAGACCACCGAACCACAGTACAACCCTTAGTTTCACTCTGAAACAGACATTAAATACCAACAATTCAGTGGCTTTTCTATTTATGACCTATGTAACCCAGCAGCTGAACTAAGTTTCACTAAACTAAATGCCTAAGACTGGGGCCGTAATACTCTACAGGAAGCATAGGGGGTGATTAGGATTCTAATTTTTCATTTAAAACGGGCCCTATAATGCTGTATAACACTCATTTGATCCACATGGCTGTTCTGACAGGCTGTAATACACTATGGGAAGCATACGGGGCAATGTAGATTTTACTGTTTTATTATAAAGGGCTCTATGATGCTGTATAACACTCATGAGCCACATGGTCATTCTGACAGACTAATGTATTAAAAGAAGCATAGGATGTAATAAGGCACCCACTGTTTAATTGAAAAGCATTCTGTAATGCTCTATAATTTTCATTAGATCCGTGCAGTCATTCTGACAGAACATAATACACTACACGAAGCTCAGGGGGCAATGTGGCTGCTACTGCACAATATATGGACATATGCCAGACAGTAAAGTTTTAAATGATTGCAATGCAAAAAATAGCTTAGTAGTTTATCAGATTAATCATGAAATAAACTGACCAGAAGAAATAACCAGTACTTCTCATTCCATTACAGCAGAGCACATGCCGATTTTTAACTTTGTCAGTCCATCCAATGGTCCTGTCCAGTGAAGGGTCATAAAGGTCAGAAACCCTACACCTTTCAGGCAAGGGGCAGAGTGCCTGCCTTTACTGAGCCACCGAAAATTCTTACTATGGGCCCAGTCTTGAAACTGGGCTCAGATTCATTAATTTTAGTAACTCCACAGCTCTAAGAACTCAAATCCTGTGATGTAATGATTTATACAGACTAAAGCAGATTGAGGTTTTGCTGGTGGCAAAATTATTCTGTGCCCAAAACATATAGTTTACAACAATGATTGTACTAAAACAGGGCTGAGCACAAAACTACGGGCTTTTGTGACCCTGCATCAGTCTGCACTTACATTATTACCAACATTATTTTCATAACACCTCATTAACTGTAATAGCACAGCCTTACCCCTCACTTATAGACCAAGGACCAACCACAGACATAACATTTTTGATAAAGTAAACCACATCAAACCTTACAATTCCACTTAATGATGTGTTCCTGGTGACCAAATATGTGCCCAAAACTAACATTTTGCATCCATACGGAACAGATGTGGCTCTACCAATGCCACCATGCCTTGTATCTATAAAAATAAAAGACTAAAAGGATCGAAATCCACATTTAGGCAGCATTTTAAATGATTTTATAAACATGCCTAAGCCAGAGTGCACCAGTCTTCTCCTCAGAGGGCTGCAGGCTAGAAGAACATCTGAGACCTGGCAGGTGCTCTCAAACCAGCTGATTAGTTCTATGAGGTCTGCCTGGTTCCAGTGGCGACCCATGATGCAACCACATACAACAGGTCATCCTCCCTAATCCTGGGAGTCTTCTTTCAGTCTGGATCTACAGCCAAACATAACACCAGTTCAACCCAAATTAGATAGATCAGGGTGAAAAAGCCCCTCGCTGGTGTTTTTCACTGCTGAATTTACCCCTGCACTAAACAAACCTGGAGCCTGGTGGAGACAGCTATGATGAGTCATATTAACGAGGGAAATTTGTATGCACTGGAAGACCCATCACTTCCTGTTTTGAAATAAAGTAATCTGTAATCACACAATATGCATACACATATAGAGGTGGAATACGGACATATATACGTGGAATTATAGTCATAAAATGGACAACAGGCATGAAACTGCCTGAGACAGAGATACTCTCACTATATGACGGAGATGTGGATGCCACATGTTCAGCGTCCACGTTGACTGGAACACCCTCTCTCTCTCTCACACACACACGCACACACACACAGACCCTCGAGAGACCAAACGCCTGAATGTGTTACCCTAAACACAGCTCCAGGACATATTTGATCAAACATATCCCACATATATGAATAGTTCCATTCTGTGATGTGGCACCGGAAAGTAATTCCGCTAATTTTGCGCTCGCAATCAAACAGACAGCTAGAGCAGAGATAACAATAATCATTAAACACATTATTCCTGATTTCTGCTCCTACCTGTGCAGCTTTGATGTCGTCTTGGGGTAAAGGTTTAACCGAAGACAGCAGGGTGTGAGGAATCTGTTCGGCCCCCTCTCCTCTTGCCATATCAGACTAGGTTTTGTAGGATTTTTTTCTCCAAATATGAACTTTTGTCTTAAAACGCCCAGCCTAGTTCATTTATCTCCTGTATCAGAGGGAACCGTTAACAATGTGTGGCTTAATTTTCCGCTCTTTGAATGAAACCTCAGGTCCGCCCACTCTATCGCGCTCTGGTTTGATTGGCAGGCATAGTCCGCGCCCATTCGTCTCATTTCAATCGTTTTCATTTTTTTATTTAACAAAATATTCTGCAGAAATGTGTGTTTCTGTCCATTCTAGCGATTATGTTTTATTATTGCTTATCTTTTTGTTTCAGTGAATAAAAATTAAAGATAAGACAACTCTATTAGGTGGAAAAATATTTATAATAATGACAAAAATTGGTTTAATATAAATATTTTTTAAATAATTATTTTTTCATAATTAAAAACTTAATTTCCGCTTTCTCCATTGTGATTTGAAAGGGATTCTTTATTTCAGTCCACAAATATGTCCCGTGAAAGAGTGGATTTAGACCATAATTACAACTCTACTTTAGCTACACATGTTCCTGACTGAGGACTTGATCATTAGTAATAATCTTTGGAACAATTCTTCACAATTAATATGGCCAACTGATGTAATGCACGTATAGCTGTACTTTCATCATTAATCTTCCAAAATAATTCAAGTGTGAGCTGGAACACTTTACTGGGTTATTTTTCATCATCAGTGAGTTGTCTTGTGCTTCGCAAGTCAAAAATAATTAAGTTAAAATGGTCTATAACTTAATTTTACCAGAGTATTATGTGTGTAGATTAACAAATAAGCTCATAAAATGTGCAGTCTCTATACATGTGCCAAATAAAGATATGCCTAGCCTAATCATAGAATGAGTTTGTACCAAATAGTGCTGTTTTATATCTAGTGCCCTTTAGGGTTAGGGTCGAGGGCTAAGGGTGATTTTGGGACAGGCTCAAATTAGAGAGTCAGATTTTTTACACATGCCTGTCCACAGCTGTGGCCATTTCTAAAGTCATAGGTCAGTACAGTGTGTCCACTGTACACACACAGACACACAGACACACACACACACACACACACACATACACACACACACACACACACACATACACACACACACACACACACTTTCTTCAGTCATGACACATTGATTTGAATTTGATACTGTGGCCATCTGCTGCCTTCTACACACCCGCCCTGTTCCGCTTACACACACACACACACACACACACACACACACACACACACATACACACACACCCACATACACCTGTTTACAGAGAGAGGAGTGCATAGCATTAACTCTCCATAATAGTACTGTACATCTACACCACTCTTACCCATTTCAGAGCCATTTAATGTTATTGTGTTTAACACAGAGTAATATTTTTTGTGATGTAATTAGATTTTTTTAACTTGTGGTAGTTTTATTCTTTTGAGGTCGTTTACTGCATCTCTTGTTTTTGATATATTACTATGTATGTGTTTTGATGCTTTTCTCTTTGTACATTGAGTTTTGTAAACTGAACTTTCTATTCTATTGTTGTACTCTGCTATAAAATTCTGTTTCTAGTGTTAGTATAATTAGTAGGATTAGCAGTTGTAATAGTTGTGTTGGTCTTAGTACCAGTGCCGAACCTCGACTGTAAGACTGGGGCCTTCAGTTTGCACCATAAATATCAAAACATTGTCAAAGAAAAAAACACTTCAGTGGTAATGTTAATACCTGCTAGCACATCTATGGGATTCTAGTAGTGTGGTAGCTAACAAAACTGCACACTGACATTTGTTTGGCTGGTCTAAATTAAATATGGACATTTGAAGCTAAAACTAAACTAATGCTGTGCAAGATGGAGCTGAGGAACTTGAAGGGAAAATGTGATACACTGTGTGGGTTAACATGAATATCATGTGTGAGTGTTAATAATAAAAATAATAATAATAATAATCATCATTATCATCATCATCATCATCATCATCATCTTCATATGGAGTTACTGTACATTCTTAGAAATGGTCACATATTCTCATTTTCTTTGGAGTTAGGCATTTTATTGATGTGACATATTCCTAAGTAAAATAAAGCTTCACTGCCCTTTGAGTTAGGAACCAAATCTATTTCCTCTTGAACTACAGGCCAGTTTAACACCAAGCAGCTGAAAAGAAGAAAAGGTGGCATAAGACAACAGTACAAACATCAGTACAGTAATTACACTAAGTAACGAACAATAGACACTTGGACAAGTGTACTGTTTAAACTGCTGAATTGTAGGAAGTTTATTGTGCTCATTTAAAGTACAAATAAGAAAAATAACGTCTCTCAGTGTAAAGTTCAGGCCACCCTTAAGGGGGGTGGAGGGTCATCAAGGGCATAAAGGCTATGCACTGATCAGCCACAACATTAAAACCACTGGCAGATGAATAAGATTGATTATCTCATTACAGTGGCATCTGTGAAGGGTGGCAGCAAATGAACAGTCAGCAAATGAACATTCAGTTCTTCAAGTTGTTGTATCGGAAGCAGGAAAAATGGGCAAGCTAACTTTGGCTGGATGAGGGTCAGAGTATCTCTAAAACAACATGTTTTGTGGGATATCTCTGGTATGCAGTGGTAATGACCTGCCCAACAATGGAAGGACAACGAGTGAACCAGCGACAGTGTCATGGGCCCCCATGGTTCACTGACGACTTTGGGGGGTGAAGACTTGCCATTTAATCTGATCCCACAGAACAGCAACTGTGGCACAAACTTCTGAAAAGGTTTATACTGGCTATGAAATGGGAAGGTGTCAGTACACTCAATGCACATTGCTGTGTATGGGACTGAAGCAGACTGTTCAGAGTGCCCATGCCGACCCTGTCTACCACTGCAGGCACCTACAATGGGAACATAAGCATCAGAACTAGACTATGGTGCAATGGACGAAGCTGGCCTAGTTTCCCTTGTAAAAGAGATCTGTGATCTCAGTGGGACCCTCCCACTGGCATCTTGCCAGGACCCTCGACCCATGAGGAGGATGTGGGCGCGGAAGCCTGCCTTGAGCACACCGGTGAAGGTGCCGGACGTGGGTACTCTTTTGGTCCTCCTGCTAGCTCTGAGGACCCTAGAGCGAGAGGTCGCCGCAGCCGCTGCACTGCTGCAGAGCCCAGCAGCTCCACTCCCGAGCGCCGAGACAGCGCTCCCGAGTGGTGAGGCTGCACTCCCGAGCATCAACGAGGCTGTGTTCCTGAGCGTCGACGAGGTTGTGCTCTTGAGCGTTGACGAGGCTGTGCTCCCGAGCGGTGAGGCTGTACTCCTGAGCAGCAAAACTACACTTCAGCACCCCATACCAGCGCCAAGAAGGCTCCGGCACCCCGTGCCTGCACCAAAGCTGAAACAGCCCGGACAGGGCCCAGGTAGCCCATTCGCTGGGCAGCAAGGCCCTTTAGCTGGAGCAGTTAGCTGCTCAGAGCCCATCACAGTTAGCCCATAGTATATAGACCTACTCTGTCCTTTAGAGGAGCTTCAAGGCTCATTAGTTCAGCCGCTAAGCCCTATAGTCTAGCTGCTCCGCCCGAGAGCCCAGCAGCTAAATCCATTAGGGGGTTTTGTAGCCACAAAGGGGTTTTTAGAGGGGGTTAGCGTTAGCCCTGCAGCCTTAGAGGGGGTTAGCTTGAACCCTGAGGCCTTAGAGGGGGTTAATGTTAGCCCTGAAGCCTTAGAGGGGGTTAGTTTGAACCCTGAGGCCTTAGAGGGGGTTAGCGTTAGCCCTGAGGCCTTAGAGGGGGTTAGCTGTAGCCGGGAGGCCTTGGAGGGGGTAAGCTTTAGCTCTGAGGCTCAGGAGGGGCCTATAGAGACCAGTGAGGGGCCTTTAGCCACCCAGGATGGGCCTTTGGCAGGCCGAGAGGGGCCTGAAACCTCACCAAGGGATGAAGTCTCTCCCAGGATTTTTTAGGGCGGTACTGGGGTCTTCAGGGGCTCCGGAGGAGCTCCCCGGCTGAAAGTGGACCCCAGAGTCAAGAAGGAGCTCCTGGTAGGGGGCTCCACACCGGAGGACTGCGAGGGGCTCCCTGCAGTAGAATTCTCAGAAGGGGGCCTTGCCCAAGGGAACGGAAAGGAGCTCCCGGGAGTGGGCTTCGCCTCCGAGGACAACGAGGGGTTCCCCGCAGAGGGGCTCCCGGGAGTGGGGCTCGCCCCTGAGGACAGTGAGGGGCTCCCGGTAGGGGCTCTGCCCCCGAGGACAAAGAGGGGCTCCCGGTAGGGGGCTCCACCCTCAAGGACAATGAGGGGCTCCTGGTAGGGGCCTCGGCCCCTGAGGACAGTAAGGGGCTCCTGGTGGGGGGCTCCGCCCATGAAGACGGTGATGGGGTTCCTACAGAGGGGCTCCCCGGAGGGGGCCTTACCCACAAGAACTGCAGGGGGCTCCCTGGAGGGGGCTCCGTTCGTGAGGACTGTAGGGACTTCACATGTGTGGGTTGGGACTCACAAAGGGGAACGTCCCAGGAGACCCACCTGGGCTGCCCTGGCCATGCGGAGCGCTGGCCAGTATGTAACCCTGGGAGAGACGGCCGGGTGGGGCTCGTGGGACGCTGCGCCTCCTCCTCCTCCACCCTTGGGTGTTTCGTGGGTGCACTGGTGGTGCGCTTTAGGAGGGGGGGTACTGTCAGGTCTGGGGTCAGGTGTTAGGTGTTTTAGTTTGGGGCTTTTATTATGTTATTTGTTTCACCTGTGTTTATTGTTCTGTTTTGTAATTGGTTTTTGGGATTTGGGTGGTTGTATTTAAGTTTGTTGGGAACCGACCTGGGTTGTCGGTCCACCGTCGCCCTGGCTCGTGTGAGAGCACGTTCCTTCTGTCTCCTTTAGGGATTATACAAAACCTGTATCTTGTTTCAGGTCCTCAAAACTGTTTTTGTTTTGTTTATCAATTCAATAAAAAGAAACTTAATCATGGAGGTCTGCACACGCACCTGCCATCACTGGGGAGAGACCATGACAGTGTGTGTGTTTTCAAGAACAATTTGAGGAACCTGACAGAGTTGACTTTCCACAATCTCCAGAACTCAGTCTAATTGAGCATCAGTGGAGTGTACTGAAATAATAGTCCGCTCTATGGAGGTCCCATCACATTATTTACAGGACTTAAAGGATCTGCTGTTAACATCTTGGTGCAGACACCACAGCACACCTTCAGAGGTTTTGTGGAGGTTAGCCTTTAATGGGTCAGGCCTGTTTTGGCAAAACAAGGGGACCTACACAATATTAGGCAATATTATTTCACTGTCATGGCTTATTGTTGAATGCTGAGAACCATGGCAACTTAAAGAAACTTTTGAGTCAGTTAATGGTGCTGACCAAACGTTTTTTAAACTTGTAAATGCACCAAGTTGTTAATAACGCGTTATAGCGAAACTTATGCAGTGAAACACTTACCCTTTTAGTGGTGATTATCAAATGCTAACACTTTCACTTCTACTCCAGTATCAGTTACTACAGCAGTCTAGCGTATTCTCAGTCCCATTTCACTTGTTAATATTTAGCTCCTTATTCACTTTTCTGAGTATAATTTCACTCTGTTGTTTTGGTTTAGCTCATGGGCTTCTTCATTGTTGCTCATACAATTGTTGCTGGAGCTTTAGCATTTTATGTCACATCAAAAATAAGTGCTTAACAAACTTGTATAACTTATTCAAACTTTCCTTTCTACCCTAAATGGTGCAGCTATTCTTTTACATTCTGGCTCCTAGGTACCCTATGAAAGTACTGTATGTTTAAGGCAGAATGGAAAAACTAATATGTTTCAGTAATTTCTGGGCTGTTTCTCAGATTCAGAATGCAAATATCAGGTAATAACGCTGTATGTCCAAATCCTTGCAAATTATTGAGTGTATGGAAAATTTCTGTTATACCTGTTTAATATGATTGAAAAAAGCATCAGTATTTGAATATCTTCCAGCATACTTAGTGTGTGTGTGTGTGTGTGTGTGTGTGTGTGTTTGTCTGTGAGTGTGTGTGTGTTTGTATGTGTTTGTGTTTTTCACCATATATAAAGTACAGTGTTCCAGTAACCTAACGGTATAACCTCATATTTTCAGTAAGTGTGTGTTGCTTTTGTCACTCACTGCCAGTAAAGGCAAAGCTCCTGACACCTCATCAGCATAAACTCACAAGAAGAAACAGAAAAAAAACACTTTCCCCTAAAACACTTTCCCCAAACTGTATATTAATAAGATTTTTCAAAGCATGACCTGTTTAGGATTAAGAGACTATAAGTTATACATGTGACCATAATGTAAAGGAGAGACCAGATTCAGGCTGCCTCTGTTTTCAGCTACATTTTATTTATTTTCAGAAATAACAATGTGTGATCAGTGCAGACTACTTGTTGATAAAGATGACAGTGAGGATGATGATGATGATGATTCTTATTATTACAGAATGCATCTTTTGATGTCTATCTTTATTTTCTCATGACTATGAGCATATAAATTATATTATATTATATTATATTATATTGTATCATATTATATATGATATGATGTATGATATGATATATATGATATATGGCATTATATTATTTTATATAAATCATCTTTCATATCTTTTAATACTAAATTATTATTTCATAATTGATTATAATTCTTGCATTGAACATGAAACATTGTTTAAAGGGTCAGAATCACAAAAAACATCAGTGGTGAAACAGAGATGGCTAATTCTTGTATTCTTGTTATTATCAGGAAATGTACAGCCAAAGTAGTGTGTGGGGACGGTACCTTGCTCAGGAGTACCTCAGAGGTGCTTAGCAGTCTTGGGAATCGAATCCATGACTTCCTGATCTCAGGGTGAACGCCCTAACCACTAGGCTACCAGCTTAAAGCAATTCAACCAGGTCTTGAAGTAATTCGCCTTAATATGCGTAGTTTATTATCTAAAATGGAATTGGTTAGAACATGGGCTACTTCAACAGCAGCAGACATCATTATAATATCTGAAACATTGCTAAAAATGCCTGCACTTGATAACAATGTCATTATCAATGGTTTTAATGTTTATCGAGCAGGTGGAACAACAAAAGACAGTGGGGTTGCGATTTATGTTAAATCATCATCACACACTTGTGTGATTCATGCGTGTGATCCATCCCAAAACAACTAGAGTTTTCAGCTCTAAAGGTAGAAATTGCCACTGGTCTTTGTATAAATGTGGTAGGGTGTTATAGGCCACCCTCTGCTCCCTCCAGCACATTACAGACATTAAAAGAACTCTTAAATCTCTCTGTGACATTTTTGGTCTCCACATGTCCAAACTCAAGATTTTACTCTAAGTCCACTTTAATCCATCGGATCTTGACCCATACTCCACATAGACATGTTGACTCTGGAGTGTTTTGTAATGATGCAAGTGACCATTGTGTTGTCACAGCAGTTAGAGATACAAAAACACATAAACCACACATAACTTTAAGAGAGATTTTAAATGTTTGAAGGAACAATGTTTTCATTTTGGCTTCGAAAATTGTAATTGGAGTAGAATTAAATTAATATCTGTTGTGATAAGATTTTTGTTAGAGTTGTTCATAAACAATTTTGAGTCAAAGGCAGGGATAATCCTTGGTTTTCTTTAGAACGTTCAGACTCCATTCGTGAACATAATGTGGCATGGGCGAGAGCAAGACAGACAGGTCGTAATAATAACTGGCTTTCTCTTAGAAAATTAAGAGACAAATGTTCTTTCTTAATCAAAAAGGCCAAATCTGAGTATTATTTATCAGTTACTACAAGTAGTTTAACTGACCCAAAATAGTTCTGGAAAGCTACTGTTTTAAATGATTATTTTATTCTGTGTATTCCTTTGCTTTGTACACTCGTTGTTGTAAGTCTTTTATTTTATCTGGGTTGTAATGTTGCCACTTGGCCAGGACTCCCTTGTAAAACAGATCTGCGATCTCAATGGGACCTTTCCTGGTTGAACAACGGTAAAATAAAAAAAAAACATTACATTATATTATATTATATTATATTATATTATATTATATAATAGGCATAGTCTGACGACTCACACTTTATTTTACATCACGTGGCCGGATGGATGTGTGTGTGTGTTTTCAGGAACAATTTGAGGAAACTGACAGAGTTGACTTTCTGTTTTGTAATTGGTTTTTGGGATTTGGGTGGTTGTATTTAAGTTTGTTGGGAACCGACCTGGGTTGTCGGTCCACCGTCGCCCTGGCTCGTGTGAGAGCACGTTCCTTCTGTCTCCTTTAGGGATTATACAAAACCTGTATCTTGTTTCAGGTCCTCAAAACTGTTTTTGTTTTGTTTATCAATTCAATAAAAAGAAACTTAATCATGGAGGTCTGCACACGCACCTGCCATCACTGGGGAGAGACCATGACAGTGTGTGTGTTTTCAAGAACAATTTGAGGAACCTGACAGAGTTGACTTTCCACAATCTCCAGAACTCAGTCTAATTGAGCATCAGTGGAGTGTACTGAAATAATAGTCCGCTCTATGGAGGTCCCATCACATTATTTACAGGACTTAAAGGATCTGCTGTTAACATCTTGGTGCAGACACCACAGCACACCTTCAGAGGTTTTGTGGAGGTTAGCCTTAATGGGTCAGGCCTGTTTTGGCAAAACAAGGGGACCTACACAATATTAGGCAATATTATTTTACTGTCATGGCTTATTGTTGTATACTTAAAGAACCTTTTGAGTCAGTTAATGGTGCTGACCAAACGTTTTTTAAACTTGTAAATGCACCAAATCGTTAATAGTGCATTAATAATGCAGTGAAACTCTTACCCTTTGAGTGGTGATTATCAAATGCTGATAATTTCACTTCCACTCCAGTATCATGACTACAGTAGTCTAGCGTATTCTCAGTCCCATTATATCATTTACCTTCCTTCAGTGTGTAATAGCCGGTTTTCAGTATTAACTTTCAGACTATTAAGAAGCTTTTGTCGCATTAAAAATGTTACTAACTTGTATCTGAATAATGTGGATGTGAAAAGTTTGGTTCCAAAACGCATTTTCAGCTATTTTTGTTTTCTGAAATATGTTTTTGGGCGTGCGTACATGAGCAACAAGTGATGCACAATGTGGCATTGTCATAAATATTTTTACTGTGTTCATTTTTATATGTTATACAGTAATGCACTTTGGAATAAAACCCTTCGCATATATGAATAATGTAATGAGGACATGTTCATTATTTACTCTGAAGGTTTAAATACATGTTAATTAAAGGCAATATTCCCTCACTGAGCTCCAGACAGGGCTCTGATTGTTTTATTATGGTTCATTGTCGCCATCTAGTGGCTCCAGAATGGACAATGAACCCCCAGGAGGCGTGGCTTACTACTGTGACTCAAGCGTTAACATTTATTCATAGAGGAGAGCACCAATCAGATTCACCCATTTCAAATTTACTAATGCACCCTGTAGTGAGAAAGGCCCAGTGTGATTGGATGATTCTGCAGTAACCCCAATTTGTTCAAGCGATGAATGAGAAAATTTGTCCTGTTTAAGCACAAGAGATCCTGATGCATAAATCTACACATCAATGATTTACAGTAAACGATAGCCAATGGTTAGGATGACATTTGCATAAAGTCCCTCTTTAAAAAATCAAATCTGTCTTCTCAGATCATATTTTTCCACTACTTTATTAACTTTTAATGTATTAAGAAGCTTTTGTTGGATTAAAATGCTGATGAAGAGTTTTGTTTAAGTACCACAAAACTCGAGACACGAATATCGTTTAGCAATGGCTAAAAATCACAGTTATGCTAGTTTACCCACTACATGTATATATTATTTCATATTATTATCATAGTATGAAACTGTATCAACTGTATTCTATTCTATTCTATTATGTTATATCACATTATATTTTATTATATATTATATTATATTATATTGTATTATATCATATTATATTATTTACAGTGTTCTCTTCTTCACTTATACATCCACTTTGTATATACTTTTTTACATATACTCACTGTGTACATGCATACAACTTGCCTCGTCTTACTTCTAAATGAGCAACTTAATCTACTTACAGTTTACATACATATATGTACATTTTAACAATACAGTCGTGCATACTTATATTCCTAGATTTATACTGTACATTTTTAGATTGTACACTGGAACATTTATTCTATACTATACTGTGATACCATACTGTGTATTTTATTCTAAATGTGCGATTTGGTCTACTTACAATTTACATTCATATATGTATATGTATTTTTTTACAATACATTCATGCATACTTATATTCCTAGATTTTATACTGTACATCTTTAGACTGTATATGTATTTTTTTACAATACAGTCATGCATACTTACATTCCTAGATTTTATACTGTACATCTTTAGACTGTATATTTGAACATTTTATTTTATACTATACTGTGTACTTTTTTCTATTTTTTTGTTTTATTCTATTCTATTGTTTTTCTTAATTTTGCTGCTCTTATCTTTGTTTCTGTCCACTTTCTGCCGTGACTAAGCAAATTTCCCACTTGTGGGACTAATAAAGGTTTGTCTTATTTTATCTCTTATTTTATATTATATTATATTATATTATATTATATTATATTATATTATATTAGATTAGATTAGATTAGATTATGTGATAGATAAGGTTGATGCTGTTATCAATAAACGTAGACTAAAATATGGATCAGTTCAAGCTTGAAGATGCCCGCTACAGTTTTTTGCCATGCTGATGTACTTTTTGGTGTTATTCAGGATCAGAACGGTCTGTTGGAGATTTTGGTCTCTTTGACACCATGTCATGTGCAAAAAATGTTGGAAAAGAGTTTAATTTTACATTGAAATATTGTGTTTTTTCCTTTGGCCTGAGCTCAAGAGTGTGTGAGGGGCCTACATCGGCAGTTAGTGAATGAAAGTTAATGGTGCAGTCTGCGAGGTGATGGTGGTGTGTGTGTGTGTGTGTGTGTGTGTGTGTGTGTGTGTGTGAGGGCCCCTCCCTTCTCTCTTGTTGTGCATGCGCATGTTAGACGAAGGGCTTTTAGAACAATAGAGCTCTTCCACAGCATCAGCTGGCGCTAGCTGCTCCTCTTTGAGGCTTTTGTTAGCACTTTGTTAGCATTACGCATTGTAGCCACAACATAAAGACAGTGGTGAGGCCTTACTGCTGCTGGAGGGTGGGGGGTGGTGAAGGAATGGTGAAGGAGAGAAGGAGAAAGAAAGGGAGGGAGGGTCTTAGCCTCTATTGGCACATCTTTGGCTAGAGAGTTTATTCTTGGTTTGGTTGACCAGGGTTTTCCAACATGTTACAGCAACAGTATATTGAAAAAGTAGGCTATTGTATATAT
>JBBPCX010121676.1:0-19921 GCA_037974365.1 Hydrocynus forskahlii
TTACAGTTAGCGCTTTAGCAACATAGCCCCATGGCAGCTCGCGGACAAACCTGGAGTTGTGAGGAGGTGCGGAGCCTAATCGAAATTTGGTCCGATGATCACATTAGGTCCCAACTTTCAAAAACTCACAAGAACACAGCAATATTTTGCTTATTTAGCAAACAGTTCCGTTGGAATTTTCCTGCACGTTAATTCTGACCAATCGAAAATCAGTTTAGGAAATACGTTCGATGGCACATCTGGCCAACGAGTGATGTAGATGTTGTCACGTGACTGTATTTTGGTTCATTTCAACTGGTTCAGACCAGAGCAATCGGTGTAGTGTGAAAAGGACCCAAAACGGCAGAAAAATGCTACTGTTTATCATTTGTTGCACTTGGTCCGGACCAAATGAACCGAACCACAGATGTGAAAGTACCCTTAAACTTTCAACAAAAGGTCAATGATTACTTCCATGACGGCCTGTTGAATCGGTATATTCTTTGAATTAACTACAAATAGTTGTGATATCAATTTAAATCCCCATCCCCTCCTAGGGATGATCAGTTCAAAGGCTCGGAGGTGAACTGCGGGGACAGAAAGTGTCCCTTTGTTAAAATCGGATGAGTTTGGACTCCAGTTGTACAGAAAGACTGCTAAAGTCAATTGAAATTGACTTAAAATAAGCAGCTGTTTCAGATGTTGGCGATTACAGTCTAAAAGTTTAGACTGTAAAAAGTTGTATAAACCTAAATGTAAGTAAACACAGTAAATTGCTTCAGCATGGCATTTTTGAGGCTTTAGCGAGTTACACGCCTTACGACTAAATGGGTAAACACTGGAAATGTTTAATGTCAGCTTTCACTCACAAACACACAAACACACTGATGCGTATTATTCTGCAGCACCACTAATAATGAATGATTGAAAATGAAAATACAAACAGTATGAATATGATCCCGCCCACACATAAAACACACACACACCAAAAGAGATTGAGAAGTGCTGTTGTAGAACACTGTTCAGCTGCATGAAGCATCAAAAAGATAAAAAAACAACAACCAATGTTGGGCTACGGCATGACTTGCATAATAACAAGTAACGGATTGGATGGGAGCCCATTACACCTTCATCTTATTATATTCAGTTATTTTAAATAATTGTTTCATTTTCCTCTTAAAACTTTTAAATTATTGCAGAAATAAATAATGTTGGTTTGCTGGTGCATTTTTTGTGTATATAAACATACGTACTGAGCAAAGTCAGTCCTGGAGACTCTGGGGTCATATGCAAAACAGGGGTGGGGGTGGACTATTTTCTGACCGGGGGTGGGGGGGTGGTTGTCATGGAGGTAGCAGAGGTTTACTATTAAAAGACGGATAATTTAATTATTTTATTTTTTTGTGACCAGAAGGATTGTTGCGCTTCATCTTCTCATTGCAACAGTGACCTGGAGGTGAAGCGACCTAGCTCAATGACTTAGCATTTAGGAGCGATGTTCTCCGTTCATCACACAAGAGGGAGCTACTGTCGGTGCCATTAATACTAGGGGGCGCCAGATTGAACTTGTTTTTTGGCACAATCGTGATGAAACATACAACGGAAAACATCACCAGCACCAGCCACTCTGTTAACAACCCAGCGCAAAGCTACTTCTGTTATCAAAGCTTTTCCCAAGCGTTATCCCATATTTTCCATCTTCCCTCTCCCTCCCACCGTCCATCTGGCAGGAGCGCATGAAGCCAACAGCTGCTTGTACTCACCAGATCCAGTTGTTGATTCGTCTGAGTGACCCTGAAGGACGTCCACGAGAGTGAAGAGTCCGACGCCACCTGCGATTTTCTCCCGTCGATGAAGGGCCTGCGTGTAACGGGGGGGAAACGAGGTCATTAACTGTATTAGCCTCTCGCCACACCGCTCTCTGCTTCGCTTATGACTTTGTTTACCAGCACTCTCTGACACACTTCTCATCACGTTTTGCCTCGTCTGTTAATTAATAACTGATTGCACCTTTCTACTTCCTCCAACGGCCAACAGAGTAGGCACGAGACCATAAACACAGCAGGTGAAGTTCAGCTGGAGGGGGAAACAAACAGCACCAGGGCAGGCTGCTAATCTTTCTCTCTCTCTCTCTCTCTCTCTCTCTTAGCATTCTTTCACTTCTTATTTCTGCTAAACCTCTTAATTTCTCTGTTTTATTTCATCTTACTGAGGGCATATCTGTCACACTTGTTTTTCATGTATCTCCCACTCTTTCTCTCTCTCTATTTCTCTCCCTCTCTTTCTGTTTGTTTCCTTCTTGCACTTTCTTTTTCGCTTTCTCTCTAACACACACTCTCACTCTCGTTCACACACACTCTACATGCTGTGTCTTTTCACTTTTACTGTTTATACAGACAACCTGTGGCCAAAACTGGATGAGGAGAGTGTGTGTGTCATCTCTCATACACAAGAAAACGCACTGTGATGAATCCCTCGATTGCCGTGTACTCTTTAGAGTGAATTACAATTCTCACAATCTGTCTTCGAGTCCTGCGTCACTGCAGAAGGCAGAAAAATACAAGAAAAAAAACTGTATTCAAAGGGCTCGTGTCCTATGTTTACTTTTTCCCATGAGGTCCAATTTTGGCATTTATATGTGTTTATGTACCAAAACCTCACATCATTTAGTTTTACGTGACCATCTTAAGCCCCCTGTTATTCCATTTTTTTGCTCCGATGCCTTTTAGAATGGCATATGTAAACAATCTCTTTTCTGATTGGCTGTCCTGTATTGTGCCTAATTCGAAAAGCAGCCTGGACTGAACAAACTACAATGAATAACATAAAAATATAACTAAGGTTTTATACTTCATGACATGACAAATTAATTGAGGTCCCATCATCTCCTCTGTGATTTCACAAAGGAGCCAAGTTCCCATCAACTCCTCTTTGACATCACAAAGTGACAGAAGTTCCATCGTCTCCGTAATGACATCCCAATAGAACCCAATAGAACCAATTTTGTGATCTCCTCTGTGACATCACAAAGGAACCAAGGTCCCATTATCTCTTCTGTGACTTTACAAAGGCACTCAAGTTCCTTATCATCTTCTCTATACTTTAGTTTCTTTGTGATGTCACAGAGGAGATCACAAAACCCCAGTTCGTTCTGATGTTATAGAGAAGGTTTGACAGTATGGTTAAATTTCCCAGTCACACTGAGGATCTCAGTCTGAAACTCCCTGCTTTGGTTCATATTATGCTGCGTTCGGCCTCAGAACCTCTGTTCTATCATAATCTCGAACAGAAAACTCAGATCCACTTACTGTGGCTGTTTATATCACTTCTGATTGCCCAGGCTTGATGAAGAGGGCTTAATGAAGAAGAGTCACTTAGAGGCACAGCAAGCAGGAATCATTTTCACTGAGCTAATTGAAAAGTTTAGATGTGATAAACAGCAGTTCAAGGTGCCAGACTATTTACACACATTTCCACAGCCATTCACAGAGAAAGTAATATTTTTCCTCTGACTGTCACATTCATGCACTTTTAGACTTAATAAAACCAAATAAAAGCTAATGTCAGAAGCTTACAAAAATAAATAAATAAATAAATACATATATGTGTGTGTGTGTGTGTCAGTGTGTGTGTTTTTGTGTGTGTGTTTATGTGCGAGTAAGTGCATAGCGGTATATATACACAAGGTGCTTAGATAAAGGAGTTCCAACCATTCAGCACCACCAGTATACTGATCACCAGCTGATCATCTGCACCTGTTTCTTCACAGGTTCAGGACTTAAGTTAGAAGTATATATAACCATTAAAAGGCCAGAATGAATGGCAAAATGAAGAAAATGTAAAAAGTTATGAAGTCTTTAAATCCAAGTGAAGGCGTCGAACACAGTGATGATCAGAAGAGCAGACGATGAAAAGCCAAGCCGCACACACATCGCTGGCCTGATCAGATGATGGTGCGTCCTGGTTTGGCCCTTCTTTCGCTGAACGCTGTTTTTCATGATAAACGTGTGAAATCTTCAGTGAAGGAGCTGACTGTGAGTGTGGTGTGTTTTTAATTACACAAGTGGTCCGAACAGAGCATCGCTCAGCCTGGCAGCCCGGTTTAAAGCCATGCATTATTCATGAGTGCTCTTGATTATGTTTTTAAAGAGCCCTACAAGCTTCATTAAAGCCACGAGGGCTCGAATAACAAAGGAGCAGCAGATTCACTCAAGTGCCTCCTGTTGGGATGGGAGGGCATGACACTCGTTCAGCAAAGGAGAAAGACTGTAAGAAGAATTTTAGGCCTTTGAGGAAAACATCTTGTAAAAGTGCGGCTAATTGGCACGATCGGCTGCAGGTTTGACTCCCAGCTGCGCCACATGTCGCCCCCCCCCCACACACACACCTGGGCACATAGGGAGCAAAAATGTGTCTGATTTTACTGAAACGAGGGTCATGGGTTTCTGAAGCCTGGACATTAAGCAGTAATTCATATGTAATTACATAATTAATTACATTGTTAGTTACATAACCCAGTATTCATTCCGCACAGAGGGCTTTGTGTCTGGACACTTTTCTCTTCATTGAAGTGGCAAAAGCATCCCAGATTCATTTGGAAAAGAGATTCCTGCATAAAAAGAACCTTTTAAAGATCATAGAGAACGTTTACATAATGTAAAGGTGTGTGTGTGTGTGTGTGTGTGGAGTACATGTTTCATTCATAAATGCATAATTATCCAGGCTGTGGCTTAAACTCAATTAACTGCCTAATCATCTCACATTAGATCAGGTGAAAGCCCTCGCAATAGCTTTGTGTGTGTGTGTATATGCATGTGTGTGTGTGAGTGTGTGTGTGTGTTTTATGGGTCTATTGTACACAATGAAAAGAAGTAAAGGCCCCAAAAGAATTAATGAAGATAACAGATTATAATTATGTTGTCCTGTTTTTAATTTAACAAGGTTTCATCACAGAGAGAGAGATAAAGAGACAAGAGAGAGGGAGAGAGAGAGAGAGAGGGCAAAGGAAAAAGAGAGAGAGAATAGGGAGAGAGAATAGAAACAGACAAGGGGGAAAAAGAGAGAGAGAGAAAGAGAGAGAAAGAAAGAGAGAGAGGGAAAGGGTGAGAGTGAGAAAGAAAGAGACAATAGAGACAGACAGCAGGAAAAAGACAGAGTGAAATGAAGAGAGAACGACAGAAAGAAAACATATAGGCAGAGAGAGAAAGAGAGAAAGAGAAAGTACAACTGAAGAGTTTTTGTTGAAGTATAGTGGGGTCCTACAGTCTGAACCTTTACAGGAATTTCAGAATTTCTCAGTATTTGGTGAAGTTCTCCTTCTGCTGTAGGGAGAGTCAGTGCCGGGTGGGCCTGCAGGTTTGATCAGACTGTGATGAGCAGATCAGACCAGACAAACCTGAGAGTCGACTGGACCCGAGCTTCAGAGAAACAGACGCAAAACACTTAACTCCTAACACAACGCAGCCTCAACACAGCAGCAGCACCAGTCTCCCATTACACCAGAATTTATTTCTTCCTGCTTTTTTTCATCATAACTTTTATCTTTCAGGTTTTTTTTAACACTGAAGCCTTTGTTGTTCAGTTCCAGGTTTAAATGGAAAAATTCCTAGATTTGATTTGTGATCTCAGAGCTCTACACTTGTAAATACAAATACCTGAAAACAGCTGTTCTTAAAAAAAAAAAAAAACGTGTTACTGGCGATATATATTACCCTGCATCCTGTGTGTGTGTGTGTGTGTGTGTGTGATTCAGTCCTGCATTATTCATCTGCTCCTACGCTGCATTAACTCCCTATGTAGGTCAACATGACACTATGGGAACTGGTAATACACACACACACACACACACACACACCTCTGTCACTCTATAGAATGATGTATAATGATTAACAGTAATAATTCATGTCAGAACAAAACCCGGAAAATTCATTTTTGTAGATGTTTTATTTCTTTTTTTAAACACCAGCTGACCTTTACACTCTTACACTCTTAAAGTCATATTATCCAGACTTCCATGACACATTAAGAGATTAAGAAATGTTTTCCTTCTATAAACTTTTATGGATCCATTATGGATATTATACACACACACACACACACACACACACACACACACAGTGATGTCTATACAGCTGGGTCTCTAGAAGAGCAGGTCGGTACGAATCAAAAGTGCTCCAAGGAAGAACAACTGACACTCAAGACTCACTGATGCGAGTTAGGAGTGAAGTCTAGACCGTCTGGTCTGATCCCACAGAAGAGCTACGGTAGCACAAACTGATGAAAAAGTTCATGCTGGTTCTGACAGAAAGAGGTCAGAACACACAGTGCATCACAGTTTGCTGTGTATGGAGCTGCAGACCGGTCAAAGTGCCCATACTGACCCCGGTCCACTACTGAAAGTGTCAACCACGGACATGAAGACTGGACTATGAAGCTATGGGAGAAGGAGGCTTAATCTGGCACATAACATATATGTGTGTGTGTGTGTGTGTGTGTGTGTGTCCCTCTCTCTCTCTCTCTCTTTCATGATGAATAGAAGGGTGTGAAGTGATGCTGCAGTGTGTCACACACACACACACACACACACACACACACACACACACACACATACACACCAACACACACCCGCTCTACTCTTTCTGTCCTTGTTACCATGGTAACATTATGAGGCAATTATGTCTTTTTCTGTGGGCTGGAATGACTCAGCAGTGTGGTGCTCTGACACAGCAGAATACAAATATCACACACACACACACACACACACACACACACACACATACAATACAGAGATACACTACAAACACTATAAAGAATAAAACTGTTACAACTTCTACAAGTTTTGACAATTCCAATCATAACACAGCTAAATACTTAAAAACTTAAATACTTACACACACACACACACACACACACACACACACACACACACACACACACATTGGCATTCTCTAAAATTATGTCCACACAAGTTCACCCAACTTTACTGTTGTTCCTAAACTACATTACCCACAATGCATTGATGCAACATCTCCAAAATACTTACTTACTTCACAGGGCACCTGAACTATTGGAAGCTGCTTGTAATAATGTCAGAACAATAGACAGGCTTGAACACCACACACACACACACACACACACACACACACGTTTTCATTTCCCCAGCAGCAATTATGGAGAGTGTTTGGGTTGTTTTAATATTGATGAAGTGAGACTGAACGTGGTGAATGTAAAGCTGAATAATTTATGATGTGTTGACGCCGGCTGAAGAGATGGATTTATTTATTAAGGTTAAAATAAAGAAATCACACAGTAATCAGTCACCCTGCTTAAACATTCGACTGCGCTGTAGCCACAGGCAACTTCGGATAAATCGATGCCGGCTTGAAATCAGTTTGATTAAATCTCTCCAGCACTAGAGTTTGGGAAATAAATCTAAGATAGGCGAGACTTCCACTTTCTCACAGACTATAAAGCAAAACACAGCAAAAATGCTTTTAATCATGAACATTTGAGAGCACAATACATTAATGCCCACTAATGTTTCAGAACTACATCATAAAACCATTAAGGTCTAAACTCATTCACTCAGAGCAGGTTTGGTGCGAAACGTCTATTCTGGAGATACTGACCGACTCGGAATTGCTCACAGTGGTGCTGAATGGAACCAGACGTCTGCTTCTAAAAGGCCCTCAAAAAATGATATTCTATGAAAAGGTTATGAATGTGTCTCTGCCTGATGCCTGAGACATTTTAAGAAGATTTAGGTCTAAAACCAAACCCAGTCATGGTGGAGGGATACATGCAGGCATTGTGAGGCAAAATAGTCCTCGAAGAAAACGGATTTAGTTCAGATTTGCCACTATTTTACCAGCATCAACACTCAACGTAAACACTCATAAGACACGCGTAGTTTCACTGGCGGGTTTGTTAAGCAACGAAAATTATTATTTTATGGCTTAATGTTTACTGAGGGTTCTGACAGACTGGGGATGTGATTCAGGGCTGCTGTCACACTCTTCTTCAGAGTTTAAAATGATCTTAATAACGTCCTCTAAGGGCTTCGCTTTGCTAAAGTAGAAAATCATGGTCAGCTCCAGGGTAAAGCCAGCTGTTACTTAGCAACCGGCGCACAGCGAAGTGATACAGTTAGTGTAAAAAAAAACCAAAACATAAAAAATAGAACAACCAATCAGATTCTGTCATCACTATTGTGTAATAGCTTATGCATCTCTCAGAGGGAGTGGCATGTGCGTGTGTGTGTGCATGTGTGTGTGTCCTTAATGTGATTATATTCAGTATTTTGCTCCCTCATTATATCAGACTGACTCATCCTGTTAAATAACCACTGACATCAGAAGGGGTGGGGGGTCCGGAGGTTTGGAAATCTCTGAGCAAAGATGAATTAAATTTAAAGACCATCCGGTTTGGGCTGTGTTGAAAGTGGAAAAAAGACTCACAAAGAGCAGTGTGGTGTGTGGTGTATCCATGGTCTTCTGTATGTGTGTGTGAGTGTGTGTGTGAGTGTGTGTGTGTGTGTGTGTGTGTGCATGTTCTGCTCTAGCCCAACTCTTAGGCTCAGAAAGCTACAGATGAGCTGTGGCCTCAGTTTTGTTACTGATTCTCTTTATAATTCTATGTGGAAATCTGATTCTGTCAAAGTCCTCACAGAAAAGTCTGTCCAGTCTTCACAGCAGGGTCTGTCGCACATTCCCTAATCCCCTGATCTTGTTTATTTAATCTGCCCACGGTTGTTTTGAACAGTCATCGTCGTGCTGCATCACAGCAAGCAGAATGTGTTTTAATCAGCTGGCCTAAAACACAGAAATGTAAATAGGGATGAGAAGCCTCTTCAGCATCACCAGCAGCTAAGCTAACGCAGGAGTCTGTGTGACGCTGGTGAGTGCTGGACGATGATGAGAGAGTGTTTGCTGCTGTTTAGTGACTAAAACAGCTCAACAGAACATGCTAACTTGGCCACCAGCAAGCGGAGGCCTCAGTGCCAGCAGCTGGCTAGTCACTCTGATTCATGGTCAATGACATCAGCTCTTTTCTGGCGTGAGGCTCTTTTCTAAAGCGAGCAGGAGCTATTGAAAGCTCAGGCACCATCCAGTCTGGCTAAGGCACACTCAACCCAGTTACCTTAATCTAGAGGAGGCTGTCTTAACTCAAATCTAACACACACACACACACTCACACACAGTCTTAACTCGGCAGCAGCCAGAATAGAGTCTGTACTGTAGCGAAAATAGCTTTAACCTAGAATGCTGCGCTGCATCAGCACTGCTACAGTCACACTTATGCAGAAACACACACACACACACACACACACACACACACACACACCTGACCCAGACCTGCAAATAGTACAGGTTAAAAGATCAGTTCACCTCTAACAAGCACACACACACACATATGCACACACATTCAAATCTGTTCTTAGTGAATTAACTGCTAGGAATAGGGAGTATAAAAATAGTGCTTATTAACAGGAGCCGCCAGGACAGTGTTGTAGGGCTGTGAATTCATCAGTCATTTCTGCTTTCTAGTCACGCACCATCTGAATTAGCTCCTTGCCCTGTATATACACATATATAGGATTTATTCATTCATTTTCTGTAACTGCTTATTCCTTATTAAGGTCACAGGCCAGGACCCAGGACCCAGATTCAATCCCCCAACCCTGGGGGTGTGAATATACACACCAGTCAGATATTACATTGAAATCACCTGCCCAAAATTGTATAGAACCCCACCATGCCCTCAAAACAGCTCTGTCGAGGCATGCACTCCACAGGACCTCCGAAGCTGTGCTGAGGTTTCTGCACCAAGATGTCAGCAAGTCCTGTATGTTGACTGGTTTTAATGTAATGGAAAGCTTATGTATGAGAAGTACAAATTTGCCAAATCCTTTCCGGCATTTTTTCGAAATAACCTGTGTCCAAACCCTCCCAGCAGCGTTTCAAGCAGCAAACAGTTCTGTCTCATTTGCTGGACGCTCATTCCTGTCTTATTGGTCCAGCTTGTCCCTGCAGCTCAATGGGAGAAAGTTCTGGAGACTGGGGAGGCCAAGATGTCATTCTCAAAACTTTTTTGCTTTTCTTTGGACTGTATATAATTTTGGCTCAGTTTGGAAGATGCTTGGGATCAGTATCCTGTTGAAGAATAAAATTTGGTCCAGTGACACATAAACCAGAAGGAATTGTGTGATGCTGAAGAACTGAGCGATACGTTTCTTTTTTCATGATCAACACAAAGTGAATGTCAGTCACTAAAGCAAAACAAATAGTTCAAGTTTTTGTGACTAAATAGTGTGTTACTACAGACTATAAAATACTGAGGACTAGTCCATTACATTTGTTTTAATCTAGACAGCTTCAGAGCCACTGATGAAGAGATACAGCAGAAAGGAACCTGTCCTAAACATCATCTGCCCACATTTTAAGATAAGGCTAGAGATGGCTGGTGTGCGCTAACAGCTTTAATCAAACAAACTAATTGAAATTAAACACACACCTGTCAAAGTGTCCCTCCAGTCAATCGCTGTGAAACCAGAGTCCAAGAGTCGAGTCCGAGCATTTCGACTGTGAGTCACTGGCCTGGAGTCGACCTGTATTCACAGAATCGACTCTTTTCGACTTGATTCCTGTCACTGGTACCTTGTAGACTTGCACCGATTTGAAGGTATTTTTGTTCAGATATAAATCACAAAATGTTTTTGTTCTCTGCACAGCACAACATCTGATCCTCCAGGAGCCCCTGAGTGACATAAGCAACTCAGCCCCACTCATGTTCTCATCTCTCTCGTGATCAAGTTCTCACAGCAATGTTCTGACATCTTGAGCAAAACCATTCCAGAAAGCAGAGGCTGTTACTGCAGTAGGTGTCTACAAACTTTTGGACATGTAGGGCATTTGTGCCAGGGTCCTTTACAAAAGAAGTTGCTTTTATAAGTTTAATATCGGGGATTTTACCGTGTTGTCTCATAGCAGCACTGACGTTATAATGCAAGCTTTATTAAGCACATCTCTGACGCAACTAGGCATTTGTTCCTGTTCGTCCACTCTCTCTCTCTCTCTCTCTCTCTCTCTCTCTCTCTCTCTCTCTCTCTCTCTCCCACACACACACACATCAAATCTCTCTGTCCCAGTGATCTGACATACATAACCTCACTCTCTCTCCCGTTAAAGCCGAGCAGAACAGAAAGACATAAAAGGAGACTGATAACCATCCCTTAGTCGTACGCCCGCAGGACAAACTAAAGAGAGAGAGAGAGAGAGAGAGAGAGAGAGAGAGAGAGAGAGAGAGAGAGAGGGTGTGTGAGAGAAAGGGAAAGAGAAGATGACGTGCGTACTGGTGGTTATATAACAGGGGTTGAACATTGCATATGTCATAGCTGGAAGGTTACGGAGGGTGACATGAATACCACACATTCCCTCTGGAGTCATGTGCCTCATACTTCCACTGCCTTCACTCTGCTAACCTAGAACACACACACACACACACACACACATACACACACACATACACACTGCTTAGCATCACAGACCAAGTATACCTTATACCAGCTCCATGTGGTATAATGCCTGATAATCTACACCCAAACCTTAAATTCCCAGTGGCTGAATGAGAATATATATACATATATCCCTTCAATCCATTAAGAATTTTGTGCATTATTTGATATCCAAACCAAAGACCACTGAATTTTACTTCCAGTTAGTGGTAACATCATCAGACTGAGGACTGATGAATACTCTGCCAGCTCAACAGGATCAGATGACCCAGTGAATTTATTCAATCAAGCCAGTGAGTATCACTGACATTTATTTGTGTCAGTGTGTTGTCCACTGACCGCCAGGTTCAAAAGCTTCCCATTCTTAATGAAGGGCCTTTATCTCCTACAGGTGAACAAAGTAAATCAGTCAGTAAGTTTCCTTTCAGCTGTGAACCTGAAAGTGTCCTGAAAACTACCTAATAATGAAAACACGCACACACTCGCACACGTTGTGGTATGCCCATTTGGCCTTATGAGACACTACAAGACTTTATATGGGTCTATAAAGAATGGCAAAGGCAGCCACAGCTAGAAAACGTTCAAAACACACAAACAACTGACTGACAGTGTGAAATATTAATGCACCCTCTGAATGAAAAACTGACTCCAGTGCCTTTATTCACAACAGTGCAGCTAAGTTCCTTCAAAGGAACCACTGCAATGATTTTGAACACATTAAATAAAGTGGACAAAACACATGGCCGATTGGTTTAGCATGCGTTCATCTAGTCCTGATGCTGTGAGACTGTGCACCTACAAAAAAAAAACATTTAACTACCAAAATCCTTCAGGCCTTCGTAAAATGTTGGTAAGTGTACAGCAAAATTAGCAATAGTAATATAAAAATGTACTAATATTGTGATTATGGTGTTACATATAGCCGTTGCAATGCCTTTCAGTACATTAAGGGGCTCATACCATCACTTTTCTGGAACTAAAATGGTCTGTAGTTTTTGAATACCGTTTTTATTTGTTCGTTCACTCCGCTATCTTCACAATCAACATATGGAAACTAAGCTGGAGGACTCATAGCCTGTTTTCAAATCATAGCCTTTGTGAGGTCACAAAACCAACACATTTACATATTTCTCCTTATTCAGCCTATAGCACATCAGCCCCACCCATTCATGCTGAAGCTCTAAGGAGTGTTTCAGCCCTGTGCTGCCTTTTGAATAAGCATCAGTACAGGCAGCCAATCAGTAAAGAGATCATTTACATATATCAGTCTTGAAGGCAAAGTAACAGAAACAGCCTGTTTGATTTAAAGGGATAAACAGAGGTTGGAAATGGGTCATTTAAGAATGCATTATGTGAATCATTTTTCTGATACAAAGGGAAAAAATGAAACAGAAGGAACATGTAGAATATGGGCCCTTTAAAAACACTTCAGCCAATCAGGGTCTTCAATAGCCAAAGGCAGTCTGAAAAAATGGATTAAACAGAACACCCAGTAACACATAGGGAGCGGTGATGGCGCGCCCTGTCGGAACCCCTGTGATTGGTGAGGGGCTCATATGCATCTTGGTTCATATGGGTCGTATGGTAGATCTATCCTAGAACCCCAAAGTGTTTTCCCTACACTTAAATCTCCATTCTTAGCCATGCGGCCCTGATTAACAGCGACTGTGCTGAAGAAAAATGTTTTTAGAATCCGTAAACATAAAAGTATGGAATTTAGGAGAGCGCACTGCACTCATGGACGCGTGAGGTACACGGGCATTGTGCTCTGAATAAAAGTAAACAGTGGCTCATAATAAACTGTTGTGCTACGCTGTAGTGAATCCTTTATGCCCTTATCAACTTATCAGCAGGCCTTTGCATCATTTAGCATTAGGATTTCACCTGCTTGGCCACGTTTGACTGCGGCACAGAGTCTTTCCACACCTGTGATAACAACGTCTTATTCACACTCCACCAGACCTTTAGTTTATGCTCAGTGTTGTTATTACAAGCGGAAATCCACATCCAGTCCATACACATGTATTCGCTTTATAGTCAGAGGGCGAAACTGAGGACACTATTGTGTAACCGTGCGCAACCTGCCTGTGGACTTTTCCAAAAAGGAAAAGGGAAGAATAACTTCCTTGTCTGAGGCGGGCTAAGCTGCTCGAGGACGCAATGCTGGACGTTTGTGCTGCGTGTGGGATGTTAAACACCCACGGAGTGAAGTGCAGTCGACCTCTGCCGGCAGTTCTGGACAAAAGTCCAGACAGGACATTCTGAAGGAACAGTTTTCCAGGAAAACTCCAGGGGCAGTTCCAGTCTTTGAGTGTTTTCCCTGCACAAAAGTACAGCACAAAGCTCAAAACAGCAGAAGCATCTTGAATTTCCTCTGTACTTTTGTCCATGACTGACAACCAGCTTGACATGACTTGAGGCAAGAGTGTGATAGTTTATGTTTGCGTGTGATATATGTACAGTTGCACTCAAACTTTGCACTCAGATTGCACTCAATCCCCATTGCAAAGGAGGTTTATTGGCAAAATTGGCAAAAGTTCAGCTGTTTGCAATAAACAGATCAAATGAACCATTTAAATGGTTCAAAACAACTAATGTTACAAGCGGTTTCTTCACATTCAACTGAAAATGCCATTTTTAATGACTACAGCAGTCTCAAAATGCTTCAAATTAGGTTTACTGGCAAAACTGACACGTTTTCAGCTGTTTGTAATAAACGAATCAAACAAGACTAATTTAAAAAGCTCATAATGATGAATATTACAACTGTTTTCTCCACAGTAAACAGAAAATGCCATTTTTAATGACTATTGCAGCCCCAAAACTGGTCAAACCCTTAATGACAAGTATCTTTAGTATTCTTTATTACTGTTATGATCTGCTGCAAACAGGATGGACATCAGACACCAGCTTCTGGATGCGTTCCTGAAGAATCTTAGCCCTTTCCTCTTGGGTACAGTGGCCTCCAGCTCACTAATGTTTTTGGGGTTGCGTGCTTCTGCTGCTTTCTTCAAATCCCACCAGACATTTTCTATAGGGTTCAAGTTAGAAGACTGTGATGGCCACTCTAGAATCTTCCAAGACTTTTTCTGAAATGAAGCCTTGGTGGGCTTTGAGTGTGCTTGAGATCATTGTCCTGTTGGAAGGTCCATTGACACCCAGGCTTCAGTTTTCTCACAGACAACATGATGTTTTCTTCTAGGATGTCCCGATACTTGATCGAATCAGTCTTGCCCTCCACACACTGCAGGTTTCCAGCGCCAGAAGAAGCAAAGCAGCCCAAAGCATCACCAAACCACTGCTGTGCTTCGCTGTAGGGTGTCCTCTTCAGCATATGCTTCACTCTTCTTCCTCCAGACATGCCGCTGATCCACAGGCCTGAAAAGTTCCTGTTTTGTTTCATCGCTCCACAGAACAGAATGCCAAAATTTCTGTGGCTAATTTAAACGGTTTTAAGCATTTTGGAGCTGACTTTTCTTGTACTTTTGGGTCAGTAGTGGTGTACGTCTTGGAGTTTGGACATGGAGACTTTCAGCGTTTAGTATGCGCCTGACTGTGGAAACTGAAAGTCTTGCTGCAGGTCTTTTGCAGTCAAAAGGGTTTCTGGCCACCTACCTGCTCAGAAATCTGGGAACAGCTGTTGATAGATTCCTCTTTCTGCCACATCCAGGTAGTCCAGCCAGTGTTCCTTTAACTTGTAAACTGTGCTTCCAACAGTATCTCCAGGAACATTCAGTGCCTCTGCTATGTTTTTAAAGCAATGATCTCTTACCTTTTTGGACAATTCTCTTAACTTACCCATTTTTCTAATGTGCACTCAAACATCAGTGTGAACACACCTCTACCCAGTCCAGGTATCAAGCACACCTGATGCAATGATGCAAGTAATAAAGCCCATTTTTAGTAGCTGAAAAGAATTTTAGTTGCAACAGCTGTGCTTGAGGGTCTCTGTTCAGAGGGTTAAAAGTGGTATTTTGTGCTGAATGTGGAGAAACCATGTGTAATAGTAGTTGTGTTGTGCTATTTCAGTTGTTCTTGTCTGAAAAATATTGGGGCTGAAAAAAATTATATATATATATATATATATATATATGTGTGTGTGTGTGTGTGTGTGTGTATCCATATACATAGTACATAGTGTATATATGTTCATATAGAAATAGATATACCTTCATAAAACCATATATATGTATATATATATATATATGTGTAAGCTTAATTATAATACATGCTATAATTATACTACACTGTTATATATACACTTTTTATTAACTTTGCCTTTATATTACCAGTGCTGGGAAATTACATCACGTCTTTGGCTCTACACACATGGTACAGCTTTAGGATGGCACTGCAGGCACACAACACTGGCGCACAAGTGTGTTCAGAACATCACATGACATGACTTGAGTTATCACATGGTTTGCGTTTGTAATATGACATCTAATCTACAGTCATTTGCACCTCTGGTCAGTGTTTTCTTGACAAATCTACTGTTGAACAACAAGCTGGTGATTACTGACAGCACAACAAGGGGACAAAATGTACTCCATAGGTCTTCAGGTCGGGCTTTAGAAGGTTTGAGAAATTTTATAAATGTCTAAACACCTGATAAAATGCTAATTAGTTGCTGAAAGACAGAATACTTTTTTAAAAAACATAATGTAATAAAATATTGTCCAAACTTTTGATTGTATCAGGTGAGCTCCCAGCAGTTTGTGCAGGTGTTAACTCACATGACCTGCTTAACCATCTCAGCTACTGCTGCGCTTCTCACATGTTGCTGTTTGTCATTCACGTCACGGTTGACTGGAGATGTTAACATGATTTTTACGGCTGTGTTTATGACTGGACAGGCCCGTGCAGCATGGAAGAGGTGATAATAGAAGAGAATTCGCCACAAGTCATGTCTAAGCCCTATCAGTCAGTGGCCTGCAGTGTTTTGCTGCTGTCCGGTGTCGCAGCTCCTCCTGCTTTTTCTAACGACCCTGAGAGCTGCACAGACAGGGCTTTGATAAAGGTTTGTTTGTTTCTTTTATCATGGATATTAAAGAGAAAAGACCAAATAAATCTCTTTCCATCATGTTGTGGGGAAGCTTGATTGTATGTAGGTCAGAATCTGACCTCTGCTCTTTAAGGTGGAAATTCTGGTGTCCGTGCCAGATGGAAATCTGAGAAGAAAATCTGAAGACGGAACAGTGGGGGTGCTTTTCGATCAACCACGAAATTAAATGATTAGAGGCAAGAGAGCTCGGACAGTTAGCTACCACAAGTTAGATCCCTTGCATTTCTAGCCCTTCAGAAGCCGTTTAGCCATTCAAGAGCGCTGGAACGGCATTTTCAGTGCAAGACACACTGAATAATAATTGCTTGTCCGAAGAAATGAACGTTTATTAAAACTCCACCTGTTTGGAACATCACATGACATCACATGACTTATCACATGGGTTTGTGTTTGTAGTGTCATAACGACAAATAACCTACAGTCATCTGCACAAGTCTGGCACCTCTGGTCAGTGTTTTCTTGAGTGACAAATCTACTGTTGAACAATAAGCTGGTGACTACTGACAGCGCAACAAGGGGAGAAAATGTGCTCCACAGGTCCTAAGGTTGGACTCTAGAAGGCTTGAGAAAAGTGAAAAACTCTAATCATCTGTTTAAAATGCTAATTAGTTACTGATCAAGAAGGAATGCGCATTTTTTTAAAAAAGGAATGTGTATTTAAAACTCCTGTTTACCCTGTACTTCCTAAAACAATGTTTGGAACAACTGTTGAATGAAGAAATGAAGAACACCTAGTTTAGACTTGTGCCTTGTCAGAAATGTCATTTTGATGTCCAAAATGTGTTGTCACCTTTATTTAACTTTCACTGCAGAATCCTCATGCAACAGGCATTTCTAGCACCTCAAACCCAGTTTAGAGGTCCCTCAGTCACCTATGGAGTCCAAGAAAACATAATCTTGGCCTTCCTTGGTGGCTGTGGTATCTAAACACTGATAGAGCCTAATGTTTAGACAGTCGTTCATGTATTATTTTATACACCATATTTTTCTAAACCAGTGTTTTCCTGCTGTTTACACTGTGTCAAAATGTCATGATCAATACAAAAAGTCCAAAATAACTTTAGTCCAAGAAAGTTAAGATGGTTTATTCCAAAATCTTAACCTTACAAATCAAACAGCTTTTGACCCTTTGCTAGTTACTCTAGCATGCTGAAACAGGTTATTGTTTCAGTAATGATTGGAAGAGTTCAGTCTAGGAAAAATATATGCAAAGAAAGGAGATAAAGACGAGGTGAAAAGTTCTCTTCCTCCAGGTCGTCTATGTGTCACTTCGATAAGAGGCTTCCTGCGAAGACAGGCAAACCCAAACAAAACTAAATGGCCCTTATATGAGTCTTATAAATGGCATTACTACCAGCAGTGACATCACACCTGTTGGACACCTTGTGTCACTAATCATACAATTTTACACCCATGGCTCATGTGTAGCTATGGTAAATTCATAATACACTTAGATTAGTTTAAATTAGGACACAAACTTGTTTAAGACACAGCAATAACAAGTAAATTGCATATTTTTTAATGTATGGAAGGTCATTTTTATATTTAGGGACATTTAGGGATACTTAGCCGTCATCTGTGTTTCAGCCGTCATTACGTGAGCAATATTCCTCTAGGATCAATGAAGTTTTCTGATTCTAAACTGCCTTATTCTGCAGTTAGCAAAATGCTATCTGAAGCTAGGAAACATCAGCACTGTCCAAAATCACCACAAGCTGTAAGCATGGCACAATCTGAAGGAGCCTGAGCCCTGTTCACGCTAGCATTTAGTGTTAGAACAGGACTGTTTAAACTGGCTCGATGCACCTCTAAAGATCGATCGATCTATCTATCTGTCTATCTATCTATCTATCTATCTATCTATCTATCTATCTATCTAGGTTCTTTCCATTTAAATAAAATAGATTTTTCTCAGATTATGCATATTATTTGCCTGTTTCTCATCGTTATCAGTGTTATACACTGTATAAACTGTATAAGACAAGGCACCACGGACACTGTCTCTGGTAATGATACCCACCCCCCGGCTTCTGATTGGTCACCAATGCTAAAGGGTTGAAGGTTATATCGTCACCTGCTGCCTTGGCCTGCTTTTGTCAGCATTTTTGCGATTGCGTGTGGACGGAGATATTTTTGAAAACGTGCTCATGTTTAAATGAAAACGGAAAATCTCAGTTTTCAGAAATACCCATGTACGTGTGGCCTTCATTTCAGACTGCGAATATTTTATATATCCACTGTGTAGAAGGTCTGACTGACTGATTAGCTTATCTGCTAATCAATCCAAATTTTGTAATCATGTCCAAAGTTTTGTAGACTCCTTCTCATCCAGTATTACCTCTGAAAATTTAGGGTATTAACAGGAGGAGCTGTTTGTAGCCCCTTTGCTTCAGTGAGAGCCTCCACTCCTCTGGGAACCTTTACACTAGATGTCGGAGGGCTGCTGCGAGGATCTGAAGGTATGAGGGCATGAGTGAGGTCAGGTATTGATGTTGGATGATTAGTTCTGCTTAACAAGGGCTAAAGGTAATGGATGGAGCACGTGGTTCCACTGCTCCACAGTCCAGTGCTGGGGGAATTTATCCCCATCCAGCTGGCTGTGGTTGGCTGTTTGCATGGTGACCTTACGTTTGTGCACCCTTTTCTATTTGCCAATGTTTTCCTATAGAGATTACACAATCTGTGTGTGCACAGTTGAACACCTGTCTCTGTAATAGGGACACCTTAAAGTAGCCGAACTATGAATAAATAAGTAAATTAGCTTCCTAATTTGCTCCCAAAGATGAGAAAAAAAGTCTTTGCACTGAAGAAGAACTCCAACCAGATCCTTGATTTCAGGCAGTCTTCAGATTATCTACGATGATAACGGGCTATTATGTGCTTTCAAAGAAAGAAAAAGTGTTTCTTTCTGGTCTTCAGCTCAGTAATTGTGAAAATTGTTATTTCACAAGTCTGATTTTACAACCAGGACACAAACACCCGCCAGCGCCATTCTGTAGAGCGGAGGCCTGCTGTCGACCACATCAGCAATAAAACTTAAACCTCAACCACAGCCAGCGCCGCATTTGCACAGCTAAACAAAACCGAACGAGCACACAAGTAGCAAACTACTGCATGTTCAGCCAATGCAGCTCATTCAAATATTCAAATAAAACAAATCTCTGGAATTCCTCATATTTTGTGGCAGATAACATGACAAGAAACGAAATTAAATGGACATGCACAGTGTAGTACATTATCATGTAGTAAGTTCTCTTTGTTTCCAAACAACATATAATAGCAAATAAAATACTAAAAAGTATGAAATACAAACATACACATGCACATAAATGATACTTCAGTATTTCATATTTTCAGGTAGAAAA
>JBBPCX010121706.1:7498-19919 GCA_037974365.1 Hydrocynus forskahlii
CTGTAATACTGTAATTGTATACACAAATTTTGGTTTTGTTTATATATATTGAATCATAAGGCAATGCAAGCAAAACTAAAGTGAAAAAAAAAATACGCGCCCTTTTACTGAACAGAATGCCATCATAGCTGCTCAGGAAACTGCAACGCTATTAACAGTTGTTAATAGTGAAACTAGTTACTCATTTCTTTTATGTGGAAATTAGGTGATGCAGTCCTGCCTGCTTGATTTGAGGTAAGGAGTTCGTGAATAAATCTCATTTCTCTGTAATGTGAAAACCTACAGGGAACATGCATTATAGTTGCATGTCCGTTTTTTGTATCCTGAAAATAGAACATTACCACATGTACTCTGTTACTGCTCCACTCGTTAAACGCCCCCAGATGGCCTTGCTCCAGTGTACTGCACCGATCTGTTCTGGACTGAAGCAGTACAGCTGGCTACTGCAAGACAGGCTATCTGTGGAGAGCATTCACAGCTCAGTCGGGGTGAAAATCATTTTCTTATGTAGCTTCTAAACTCTGGAGTATTAGGAATATCACCTCGAGACTCCATTTGCTTAGGATTTCAATACATGATATTCATTTGGCCGATGCTTTTATCCGAAGTGACTTACAATTCGAGGAAAGTTAAAGTGCTAAAATCTTCATGTAGGGAGGGAGCAGTGCAAGAATATGGAGAGTTCCTCAGGAGGGGAGATGTCCTCTGAATAGATGTGTAAGGTTGTTCTTACGTTGTTATTTAATCATTATCAGTCTGGGGCTGAAGTAGACAGGGCTCTGTCTAAAAGTTGAAAAAGTTAAGCACGGTACGCAGTAACAATCTGGACGTCACTTCACATGACGAGGACTAACCTCCTCCACGGTCTCATCCTGAGGCGTGGCCGCGCTGTCGTCCGAGTCCTTCTGCGAGACGCCGTCTGCGTTCTTGCGCATGTCACGGCTCTTTTTGTGCTTGTGTGCGAGCTTCTTCACGTGGCCGTCCGCCTTGCCGCTGCTCAGCCTCCGCACCGGGCTGGTCAGCCATTTGCGCAGCGTGTTGCCCGGTCGCTTGGCTCCTGGAGACCCCTGCAGGTGCCCAGGCTGTAGAGTCGCACTGCCCAACAGTCCACCATCATTACTGGACACGGAGAGGGTATCTGGAAAGAAGACGGAGGAGATCTTATAACTCTACATGCAACTGCAGCTCATATTACAGCATATAATGAAACATAAAACACAGCCAGTCAGAGATCTGAGGACACCTTTTTAATTATTCTCAGAGTAATATCTGGTTTCCTCTGCTACTTTTCAGTTAATTAATTCAAGATAGCTGTAGCCGTGCCGTCCGTTTAATATCAGCATGAATATTGAATTGTTTTCACAGCAGGGGCTTCTCGCTCCTTCCCTTTCACCCCTCATTGCTCACTAGCAGCTCAACAAAGAATCACAACATTTCAACCCAGAAAAACCATCAGTGTCTTAAAATATTTTATTTTATTTAGGGGTGTTGAATTCATGTGTTAATTCTGATCAATAAATCACAGAAAAATGAATGTGTTAAAATTTGTTTACGCTGATTAATCACATGCCGTGCTCTGTAGAATGGAGGAGATGAGAATGCGCTGCTTGGCCCAGTGAAGGGAAAGTTTACGTTTAAAAACGGAAAGATGGAAAGGTTAACAGGAGTATTGTCTGCAATTCATGCAATAAGGAATCTGTATCATCGGACCACATCATGTGTAAAATATCACCTCAATGCAAAGCATTTAGGACCGAACCCGACGGTCCAAGCCAGCACAGCCTGATCTAGACCCTGCAACAGCATTCTTGATTTTGTTTCTACCTCAGTGTATTAGGTCATATTTTTGATTGTTGTGATCAATCCTGTACTTGAACAATGCAAAAAAGGTTTTGCTGTAAACACTTTTACGGCAAAAAATGTGTGCAATTAATTTGATTAATTAATCAGAAACCCTGTAATTCATTTGATTAATTTTCTTTAATCACTTGACACCCCTAATTATATTATATTAATCAAATTTAGAAGAGTTGATATCCATTCCGCTGCCCTTTGGGGGCCGTGTGAAAAAAGTGTTCTAATGTACTAATACTTTGGGTATAATCTGCAACTCTCAGCTCCATGTTTATTATTGTGTCCTTGTACTATGAGGCTTTGTATTAGTGTTATTTAAGTGAAACCCACCAGCTCAGACTCCTAATCAAACGGGGATTTAAATGAAGCGAGATGTGCGGAGCTGTCCCACAGCCGAATCTGTACGAGAGGTGATTTTCAGATTCTTTTTATAAACACTGCGCTGTCCTCGGAAAATTCTTTAACTGAACAGCGCCTTACGTAAAGCTTGCATAAGGCTTTCTCTTCTTTATTGATCTCCATATAGAACCACCTCCACTGTCTCTGCATGCTGCTCCTTAAGGACACATGGGATCCTGGCCACATAGAGCTGTTAAATAACATTCATTTTTATTTTTGCTAATTGCGTTATTTCAGATGTTTAATTTAATAACTAGGCTCAATTCTAACTGTATTTCTAATTTTGTCCGAAAAATGTACTAAAAAAAGCCTTTTCTGGGTTACCCTTTAAAAAACAAAGTCCATACTGGGGTCTGCTGCTTATTGATGCTGCACCACTTGACTGATACCTCCTTTTTTAAATTCAGTTTCTGATCAAAAAGTCGCTCTCAGGTGGATATTTTTGGATGAACCATCCTCAAATTAGTAGTAACACTGACATGCCTAAAAACCCCAACACTGCCATGCTTGATACATTTACATTTACAGCACTTAGCAGACGCTTTTATCCAAAGCGACTTCCATTCCCTAACTACAGGGGCAGTCTCCCTGGAGCAACTTGGTCAGGAACCCAGTGCTCAGGAAGCCAGTGGTGGTGTGCTGAAGGTGGGATTCGAACCCATGACCTCTTGGTCCAGAGGCAAGTATCCTACCACTAGGCCACCACCATACCACCACACTCATACTGCCACACTGCTACCATTTCACCATCTATGCTGTGTTGAGAATGACTCTCCACTCATATAATGCCTGGTTAATGGTGGTCCTGTGGTCAGAAACTGACCAATGATAAATGGCATAAATGGTAGAAGATAAACGGTGCAGTTGTGCAAATTGTACCGTTTGTAATTGTGTACATATACAGTAGACATACAGAATAGGTAGAGCTTCCAAGAGTCTACATTGTTCATCTTCCACAGCCGAGGGTTGTGGTTGGTAAACACAGAAGGTCATGTGTTATCAGGTGTCCTACTCTGGAATTTGAAACCACACTATGACCTCTTATACAACAGCCTCGCCTTCACATTTAAGCACTCAACACAACAATGGATGAAAACACACAGTTCCACCAGTTAACACATACTTGAGCATAACTAGCTGGAGTTACACAGACTTGTACCATATCCAAACTTACTTTGAGTGGACAGTAGTTCAGCTACGATGAGCCACTATTACCACCTACTAACTTCTGTTAAACAGTCCATTATAATCTGGCAACACTTTGCAATAAGACTACACTTATAAAGAGTTTATAAATTATTTATAATCAGGTTGTTACTTGTCATTAATAGGCAGTTATATACAAGCTATAACAGTTGTCATACATTGATGCAGGCTCACTATTTGGCGAAATCTGGTGTTTTAACGGTAGTAGCATGTTAACAAATACCTGATGTTGACAGTTTAACATTCTGCCTGAGAAAGAGACAAGATAAGCTAAGCATCTGAGATCTTGCCAAATAGTGAGCCTGTATCATTGTATGACAACTGTTATAACTTGTGTGTAACTGCTTATTAATGATTTATAAACTGTCTTCAAACTGATCAACAAACTAATTATGAATCATTTATAAAACCTTTATAAAGGTAGTCTTATTGTAAAGCGCTACCTCTGAACTGCACCAGGCACTCTACTAGGGCTGTTATGAATAGTCAGTGAAATTCAATGCATTTGATCATCAAAATATTTTACAATTATGAAGCCATATGAATAACCAATACTGTTCTCTGCTTATATGAAACCACATACTTTCCTTCACTGTTTTTCATCAGTATAACAGCCGACAAAGTCAACAGTACGAAGCTCTTTCAGGACCATGAACATACTATAGAAAGAATAAAATCATGAGCATTAGCTTCTATACTTTCAAAAGGACTTGTTTAGGGCCACATTTACCATCACAAGTCTGTATACGGCATCACTTTCACTTCACGGAGACTTTCCCCCAGCATCCACATTTGGGGCAGTGATATTCGTCATATTTTCAATTATGTGTTAATTTTTTTTTATCACCCCCCCCAACAAAAACAGGATGAAATATCAAGTAGAAAAAAGGTCATTTAGAATGTACGTGTATGCAGAAACAGAATTTGCACCACTTGGCTGGAAGGGTTAAATGGGGCATGTTAATTTCTGGGCCATCTTGAGTGACTCAGCACGTCCCAACTGTCTGCTTTAGAGCTCTAAACTGAGTAATCAATGTCACTGTTATTGCCAAGTGTAATGCCTAATGCTGCTCCAGGCACGCTCTTGGTTGCACTTACTTTGAAAAATCAAAGAGAGGAAGTGTGCTGGCTGCCTGGAACTAGACAAAAGAATTCTTAATATTTACTCAGCACGTGCTAAGATTAAGAACTGAAAAGTAGGCCTAGAGTTCAAGGGGTTAAAAAAAAACAGGTGCATTTCACACATGTACACTACACACCACGCACACTACCGTTACACACTCTCAGCCTAAAGCGCCTCAGAGAGCAACAAAAATAGCCCCAGACTCCACAGGGGCCGACGCTGAACTCTCTATCACTTTACTTTAGTAGTTACAGGCCACTCCAGCTGGACAGCTCACTGTCAAATTTGTGCTGACATGAAAGATTTGCTCCAAGTGTCCCATTTGCTATTGTGAATATGCAAAAGAGCCTAATTACATTTTTCTGAGTATTTGGACATTTCGGATGCAGTCCAGCAGCGTTTAGTAATTAATTTAGTAATTTAATTAAAAAGCCGTTTTTCTTCTTAAATAAATTATTACACAGGCATGTGTGTGATTTTATTTCAAATCAAAGCTTGAGTAGGACAGTAATAAGGTTTGAGACACAAAGACTCTTGTCCATGGCAAACCGACTGACTGATTGATTGATTGCTGCCAAACACACATTAGTATTTAAAAGAGCTTAAAAGAGACATTTTAAGTGCATTCAGTTGGACTCCTACAAGCAAAGGGTTTGGTTTGTGCCCCTGTAATGAAGAGGGTGACCCAGAACAACCAGTGTTCTAGAACCACCTCTGACACAGTTCAGTAGTCAACAGTACCTCATGAAGGATTCAGCACTGTGTTTACATACACTGTAAAATATCCTGCAATCACAACATCCTACTGTCCACAACATGCAGGTCTACTATAAAGGTAGTTGAGACAGAGACTGTGGTCTTTACTTACTTCAGGGGTTATATAAGTATTCATAATCAGAACATTCAGGTATCGGTATCAGGAGAAAATGCTGGTTTGGAACTGGGGCTGAATCTGATCCAGTTATGTAAGAAATCTAGACTAAAATAGTGGCCATACTGTATGACGAGGTTTTTGCTGTGCATTTCGTCCTGTGGGGCAGTAGAGTGTTTGACTAAATTGAACATAATGACCTACATTTAGATGCTTGATTCTTAAGTGCTTCAATTAAATTATAGTCATGTTAGCAATTAAGTATCAGCCAATACGTTTCAGGAGGTATCAATATTGGAAAAGTACTGGATCAGATTCACAGACTGGTTAGGCACAGTGCGTCTTCTAAATGTGTTTTATTCTTCTGTCAGCATCTTACACCAATGTTTCAAAGAAAAGCTCGGGATTGAAGTGAAAGTCCTCGGATGTCAAACTGAAACTGACTATCAAACAGAAAGGGACTCTCTGCTCACAGACACATTCTGAAAAACGCGGTCCATGACTGTGAATGCCTGCTGTGAAAATTCTTCCATCCAGAATGAGTCAGTTTACCAATACCACAGATTGTAATCTCAGCTTTTCAGGTGTGTAGGTGCGTGTGTATGTGTAAACATAGGCAAAGTTCACAACTCAACAAAACTAGAAACAAGACAACATTCGTCTGCAGCAGGAGGTGTTGCATATGCAGCCACCTGCAGGGCTGCAGGGCACTGCCTTCAAAAACAGATACTTCCATTCATGCTAGTCAGACCCACCTCAATCAGTAAACACCAACAGTCGGGAGAACAGCGATGGCGTAAACGTGAGGCTTTGCTTCCGAGGCCTTAAAGAAAAAGACGGCTCTGGTTCGCTATATGCAAACTGCGTGAGCCGTATCCCAAATCCTTCCCGCCTGAATGTGGCTTTTTGGAGGAAGGAAGTGGGAAGCTGAATGAGCACCTGAACAGAGGCAGCTTTTAGTAGTGCTGGCCCGCGCCACCGCCAGATGAAACTGGCAATCCAGCCCCTGCCAGGCAACTTCTCAGTGCTTGACATGAAACTTACTTCTACTGAGAGTGAAGGAACAGGGCTGGACGGTGTGCCATTAGAATTGTCTGGTCATCAAATTAGACAGGCAGGTCAAAAGCTTCATGTAGTTTCTCACTATGTGTCACTTTAAACTGAAGACAATGTGGATAATTTGCTACGGAAATTTCTGTTTGCAAATCTCAAACATTCTCGAAAATATGCTAGATGGCCCGTAAATATTTCCCCGGTGGTAATTAGAACAAGTCCGGTTATCTGTCTAACGTATAGTTTAAATAAAGCGCTTTTTAAAAACCTAAAGCGCTGCAGAATGATGGACATGCGTATTTGCGTTTTAAGATGTTTTAACTCATTATCAATGTTGTGCTCCATTTCATCTGTCCTCAATCACCTCCCGTTGACAAAAAGTTCCGTTTTGTTCTGTCCCCCATTGTTACCAAACCACAGCCGCCAGGGGGAAGACGCAGGGGAAGATGTGGGGGATGACCTCCCCGATTGCCACCGGGAATCTGGCACATAGAACAAAAGCATTTGAGAAATACTGTTGATTTGAAGACATTTGGAAACTTGCAAAGACACATAATAAGCTAGCAGTGTTTCTGTTTTAAACTTGTGTCCTAAACATGGAACCAGTGGTGTAGTGGGTAAATCCATTTTGGCGCCAGCTGGTGAAAACCTATCAAGACTCCAATCAACCAGAGTACTGGCATAAAATAAGCCTAGACAAGAGTACAACATCCTTCCATGTGATCGCATTTGACAGGCACTTTTATTTTTAAAAGAGTTAAAAGCTCACATGTTCATGCAATGAAAAAGTTATATTATAAACCTACAACATATTAAATTAAGATTTCTAATAAGTTTCAGATCTTCTTGCCCTAAGCAGCTCATCAAAGTAACACACATCCATTTTTCTGGGAGCTCTGTTCTGAGAGGTGGGCGTGTCGGGACGACTTTCCTTTGAAGTCCTTGGCATGAAGCTAACATTAGAAGGGGGTCTTCTGTCCAACCTGATTTACGGCAGAAAAAGTCAACAGTCGTGACACATTCTTGTCCTGCAGGGTGTAAAATAAGCACAGGAACGTGTGTGTGTGTTTGTGTGTGAGTGTGCGTGCAAGTGAGACATGTTCAGTGGTGAAGCTAGAGCGGAGCCTTCTGCTCACATACACTCTCTTCAGTGACAAACCGCCTATAAACTTTGCAGGGTCAGTCCAATTAGGCTGCGATGTCTGCTTCATTTCCTCTAGGCCTCTGTGACTCAAACATACACACACGTGCCAGTATAATGTAACTCTGGTAACTTCTTCAGTGCCCACAGAAAATCAAAATATTCCTCATTTTTTAAAATGTATACAGACACTGTTCAAGTTCCAAAAACATGCAAGATTATTTAATACAGCCCATTTATGCAAAGGAAGCAGCAAAAACATGTTTTCATGTCATTGTTTTCATGATCTGTCATATATCTGCTTATTGCAGCCTGCAGCAGTTTAGCTCCGCCCATTCACTCTGAAGTGATGAGGGGTGTTTCAGTCCAGACTGCTTTCTGAATACAGGGGTGTCAATCAGAGCAGAAATCATTTACACATCAGCCTCGAAGGCATCGTAAGGAATGCTCTGTTTCATTCACTGAAACTGTTTGAAAACTGGTTATTATAAAATGACTACTTTATATTATTAAATGCACATAAATGTAACCATTTTGGTCCATGAACCCATTCAAACTTCACTGGAGGAAAAAAAAAAAAGTTTAAGAAAATGTAGTTTAGGGGCCCTTTAATACTAAGGCTCAACTCAGGAGGCACCAACTGCATGGCAACTCTTCAACCACCTAGTCACACAAGCTGCCAGGACGACCACAAATAAACAGGCCTCCACAGAGCTGATTTATTTCTTTGTTTCGTTGTAACCCGCGGATATAAAAAGCAGGCACACACATACCACCACCAAATGCATGGAATTCCAGTTATAACATTTGGTTAAACCAAAAAAAAAAAAGAAAACAGAAAAAAAAAAGAGTATATGCTTCTGTATGGAACAACCTGGTCAGAGACTGACTGTCACACAACATGAGCTGATGAAAATGTTAAGAATGTCCCAACGACACCCTGGAGGGACTCCAACAACACATGTAACGACATGCGGGAGAGGACGGGGCGGGACAGTCTGAATTTGATTCTGATATGACCATATAGAGAGGACAACAAGCATGTAAATAACGAATGTCCGTTTAATTGAGATCTATATAAATTACTGTTGAAATCAGAAGCATACGACATACAATGCTTTTGGTCACTCAATGATTTCAGAATTTATTGAGTGCTTATATTATGACTGCACAGACACACAGAGACAAGAACAATGTAAAATATAAAGTCTAAATAAATTTTAAAAAAATCTGTAGGAAAAGCTCAGTATGAAATACATTGTGATATACACACAAATACTGGATGTGAATACTATAGATAAATAAAACATGAATCTACATACGCGAATATATAAAAAGTGATTAAAGCACCAACCAGACTTTCTAAACTCAGACGTTTAAGTGGAGAACTGTGCCAGTGCCCACTATCACTAGAACCATACGACAGTTAAGTATTCTGATTACAGACTGTCTGTTGTCATTATGATTTTTTTAAAAATGAGAAGAAAGCAAAAACAAAGCATTAAACAACGGACGCAGCGTCCCACGGTACATACCCAAATCCAGCACCCACACCTTGCACTTCTCCAAGTGTTCACCTGCCGAGTTCATGTGGTAAGTCGGACTCAAAGACAAAAGCGAGTTCAGTGCCATGCCTAGCAAGGATGCGGGTGCATAGCGGCTTTGTGCTGAACTGAGAATATTCGGCTGGATAATGTGTGGAAGAGTGAGACTACGAGAGAGCAGGGGAGGGCTGTGCTTGCTGGGAACAGGAGGGAGGGAGCGAGCGAGCGAGCGAGGGGGAGGGAGAGAGAGGGAGCGGGAGGGAAAAGTTAAAAGGCACCTTCAATTACAGGAGAAGTTTTGTATGAAACAGATTAGCCTTAGGACAAAATCTGAATAATTTAATCTGAATTTACAACGCATAAACAACATTTTCAGTCTGGCAAAGGATGCAAAAAGAAACTCCAGTAAACGAGATCAACTCTCTTGTCGCGACTGTTATGGGCAAGCATGTCCAGACGAAGCGCACTAACACAACAGCTTGCGAATATTTTGGTTTCCAACCAAACAAACACGGAACCACTGGCTGTTAGCAGTATTACAGGCCATCTGTGCAGAATACAGTCAGCATTACACAGCGTTATTGAGCACTTGCAGAAGTCAGTCCAACTAGTAATAATACTACCATCCGGCAGAATGTGAGATACAGGGTAAAGGTCTGTCTAACATGCAGGGTACTCGGGCTACGACAGTCTCGACATACAACGTTTCGAGTTTACAACGCCCACTCCCATAGTTTGGTTATGTGCAGCGGAAGAACACGCAGTACAGTAAACCCATTCACGGGGGTTAGGGTCCAAGAGCACCTGCGAACTGTGAAAAACTGTGTCTGTTAAAAATGCCTTATAATGCCTACTTTTATAGTGTAAACCCTGAATATGCCCCCAAAGCGGTATTTCACCATCCCAAGACGCGTTTTCTTTGTGTTCACTTGACAGTACCAAAAAAAGTATGTAGCTGAATTTACATTAATATTTATGTTACAAAATTAGTCAATACAATTTTTCTTAATAATTTTGCACTAAAAAGCATAAAAAATTATACATTACCACGGAAAAGCAAAAATGCGGTTCATCTGCAGTTTCTGCGAAATTTGCACGGGTTTCCGTGAACAAATATTAGTTCGGTTCTAAGAAAAAATCTGCGAATGACTGAAGCCGCGAATTCTGAACCGCAAATAAGCGGGGGTTTACTGTGTATGCAGAACACGCAGAATGACCGGTGTATGAGTGAGGGAGTCGGCGTCCCCCAGTACACCTACCTGCGCCATTTTGGACTGTTAAAAGCACAAATGTTTTTACGCTAATTTTTTTGGTCATTTTTTCTGTTACTACAGTACTGTGTACATTCCTGCCCTAGTCCTTTTTCTGTGGCTTAGTTGTGTTTTTCTGTTCTAGATTATGATTTTACAACTGTGTTAGGATCGGTAAATGACTTCGACTAGGGTGTGTTTCAACATACACCAAAATTCGGGTTAAATCTCTGTTATAGGAACGGATCTGTGTCGTAACTCGAGGACCCCCTGTACGTCATTCTGTAAATGAATTCATATAACATCATTCTGCAGGCGATACTAGTTTGTCTAAATGTACTCCACGCTCCAAGCTTAAGAGTAAAGAATATCAAAAAGAAAATATTTACTTTAAACATTGCTATCATGCCATCTAGAGATCAGGGCAGAGTTTGGCCCTTATGTGGCTTTTGGCACTAGATAATCAGCAGCATAGCACCATCAGACTTACTTACTCCAATGCTTTACCATGATCTAAAAAAAGAATACTGATATCCATGGAAACACATTTAAAGACCGTGATGTGGCCTGTGATTTTTCTCCAAAGGTGAATACATTGCTTTCAAATGCAGAACTGAACGCCACAGGAAATCCTTTCTACCTGTGGGAATAAGACTGTATAACTGTTCCTCGTTCTGTAGGTGATCTTTTTCAGCCTTTGTGTCATTAGGTTCTCATTCGGATTGTGCAATATTATACATCTGCTATTTATTTACGCATCTGTATGTTACTGAAGGTTTGTTTTATCCCCTTATCACAGGCTGCTGTCTCTTTTTATTCATGGCACAAACACTAAATAAAGTTCTTTCTCATCTTTTCTTACTTTGCATAAGAACATTGTTCTAATTAAGTGTATAATTGAATTAAATGATTAAATGATGAGCAGGTAAGGCTCCTATCAAAAAGCATCACGCTCTTCACCTACACAAACAAGTGTCTCTCTCAGCAGCTCTGCTGATGAGGTGGGCAGCCCAGGAATATAGAAATGGCACAGTGGTCAGTACAAAGAGGCTCCTGTTGAACTGTGTGTTTGGCTGGTTTCTTGCGGCTGGGCCGTGGCCAGCAGGACTGTTTCCTGTTGCTTGAACGAACACTTGGACACACACAAGGCTCCTTTACCCTCCTTCCTATCCTCTAGAATTTTTTTTCCTCGGGTTCCACATGTTAACTGATACGACTCATCCCACATAACCGCATTTGTACTTAGAACCACACGCCGCCTCACACCAGCCATCGCACGAATGTAACGGACCAGTCAGGAAATGTTAAACACGTTAACAGGTTCTGTCAATTCAATAAACACTCTATTCTGGCTGAGAGAACAGTTAGGGATACGTGAAAAAGAAAAAAATATCATATTGTGATCATACTGCGCCACATATAGTGACTCCAATGTCCTAAAAATACATCAGCCTTGATATTGTTAAATATATATGAGCACAGGTGTAGTGCAAAGTGAGCTTCAATGTGACCTCAGTGTCCCTGAATTTAACATGCAGCTATAACTGTGTGTAACCAATGCAACCGAAGCTGCAGCATTTTTGCCAAACTACAGAGTGGAATATGTAATCAGCCACACATGATTTCCATCCACGCTTTGCATGGCCATTCCCTCAAATGCATATGCATGGGAGAGGGGAGTGCATTTTGCTCTTAACCAAACACAACGTCCATAAATTGTGCTTTCAGGCATGTACGAGTGGGCAGAAAACATCTGATTTGCACCTGAAATTAATGCAAAAGGCTTAGTGCACTGGACCCTCGATGAATAGTTAGAGGCTCATTTGTATACTGTGATCACAAATAAGTATTGTGAAGCCAATTACTTGATATACATACATACATACTTGATATACATACACACACAGGGAGTGCAGAATTATTAGGCAAATGAGTATTTTGTCCACATCATCCTCTTTATGCATGTTGTCTTACTCCAAG
>JBBPCX010121763.1:0-19910 GCA_037974365.1 Hydrocynus forskahlii
TGGCCAGCAACAGCTTATTTGCATAAAAGTGACAGAGCTCTTAAACAGCTCATTTTGAAAGGGACTGAAACTGTCAATAATAAAGCTGGTGAGATCTATTTATGTGAGAGTTTGTGCAAAGAACTTCATGAACATGTTTTGTATAGCCCATTATAACTAAAGTTAGTTTTGCATAATACGTCCCCTTTAAGTTTTTCCTTGCTTGTAGACATCTGCTACAAAGTTCAAAATCAAGTTGCAGTCAACCCATCAATTTGTGGTGTCCTTACTATAGCCTATACAAGTCTGTGTACATTTCTGTGAATGCATCATTGCCATTAGATGATATGTCTGATGTTAGAGCTTAACAACATAATATTTTATAGAGTCAGTCTTGAGCATTATAGTATTATGTGATAGTAATGGTTTTGGTACTGTTATATAAATATACATAATCTGTCGTGACAACTCTTGACAGCGTATTGCATCTTTATAACACATTTGTGTCAAGGTTATGTCAGTGTTATGTAGCATGGTTCCAGTCTTTTATATAGCTTTTAATATTTAGTATTTGTCCTGTGGAAATGTGAAACAAAGCTGCTGCAAGACTGGCATCAGCAGTTTCAACATTGGCAAGTGCTATATAGCCTCCTGAGTGCACATTTTTTGCTTTTCTTTTCCATTCCCACACCATATTGCATAATGCCTGGTCTGACATTGTGCTTTTCTTGAGAGCGGCAGGCACACAGATGGCACCGGACGTGCCCTGAAAACATACCATACGGTCTCAGGCAGGTATAAGGATTGGTGTGTGTGTGTGTGTGTGTGTAAGTTTGCATGTGTGCTTGGCATCAAAATGAATGTGTAAAATGTCAGCTACTGCAGCCCTGCTAAAAAAGCCTTTGTGATACATTAGAAAGAGCCTTCACTTTGCTTTCTTCAGTAAGTCTAGTCCTAGGGCAACTGCATTCCACTAATAAAGACACTCATGGCAGGCGTCCACTGCTCAGCGCCCTACATTATAATGCTGTATTCTGTCACTGCTGGGAGACACACTCACTGAGGTCAGCCAGTTCTGAGAAGAAAAAAACCTGTGCTTATTAACTCAGGCTCAGGCTCTCTGTATCTGCCTCTCTAGTAATTATGATTGGGCCGTCTTGGGGGGTGGGCTAGAATGGAGGGTGAACGCATATATGTGAAAGAAAAAAATACCTGAAATCTCTGAAAAGTAAAAATAAATAGAATGTCTGGTTTAGCTGTGTCATGACTATGTAAAAAAAATGCATTTTTGGGGTTGTGGAATGTTATTACTCATACTGTAAAGCTTCCATTTGTCATACATGAACACACCACAGCATACAGTGTGAAATTATTTTTTGCATTTAACCCATTGACCCGAGTAAAGCAGTGGGCAGCCAGCAACACAGTGCATAGGGACTGCAGCTTTCTTGAGGGTACCTCAGTAGCACCACTGGCAGTCTGGGGACTCAAACTCATGACCTTCCAATTACAGGGGCAGCTCCCTAACCACCAAACCACCAGCTGTTCCCATTGCATTGCATGTATGGAATATAATGTGAACTCAATGTAAAAGAAGATATATCAAGTTTATTGGACTGGTATAAGCTAGCACAAGGTGCTAATCATCAGTTGTCATTCTCAGCCCACAAATTCCATATTGGTGTGTCCCTAAATGGAATACAGCTGTCTTGATTCTTTTTTTTTGCAGCTAACATGCAAAGCAGATATTGAGTGCCTCGTTCTGGGTGACTGACAGGACACAGGAAGCAAGCCTAAGGTGGGTCGAATGAGATTGTAACACTGCATCCAGGTATGATAGGCCCCAGTGCCCTTCATTTCTTTCACTTATAGGTTGAACGAGTAGCCTTAGGCTGACATGTGCTGGTGCAGTGATAAATGACTTTTACTGGTGATGAGCTGCTTATGAATGATACCTAAGGATTTGACATGCTGGATATTACACACAGTATCGTCATCGCTTCAGTGTTAGCAAATTTGCTGAAAAATCTGGCACTGCACAGTTCAAATGGTGTGGAACAGTTTAAACCTAAGCTAGGGGTGCAGAGAGCAAACTCTTATTACACTCTTATAATATACTCTAATAGCATTTATTATTACAACATAAACCGTACTATATTAATTGTGCAGAAGTCTTGGGTATCTGAGATATCTGAGCGCCCTGGAATTCTCTTTTGACCCATTCATCATGACATTTTCACACACTGTAAATGTAAAATTTTCAAAAAACGATGAAAATGGTGATACAAAGTTTAGTTCTGACAACACCGGCCCTGGTGTTAAAACAGGTAAGCCATTTCTTCACAACCACTAAAAACATGTCATGATTACATGATGTACAAAATAAGCTGGGAATGCCAGTCTGCTGAGCTGTAAACATTTGTCTACTTAATATTTGTCCAGATAAAGCCAAACACTTGAAATCTGACTAAAAAGCCTGCTACGTAATTAGGCATGTAATGATTAAGTCCATTCTCAAACAAAACAAACAGGAAACTGAGCACCAGATTTAAGGACCACAGGTGCACAGAAGTGAAAGACGACCCCAGAATTGCAATCACACACCTACCGTGTCCAATCAATATCTGAACTCACAAAGCAGCTCCATTAATCAAATTACACAGTTTACACACATGGATGCTCAATTTGGCATGCCTGTGTCATACACACCTCTTCATCTGAACAGTACATCAAATGGAAAATACAATGACAATGCCATTCTTTAGAAAGAATGGCTTTCAAAGTATTAGCCTGTTTCTACGCGTTTCTCAGCTATGTTTTTTTAGTTGAAAGGGCAGTGTTCCTTGGTTCATATCTCATTTCTCTTTTTCCATTTTGTAACAGGAATGAACTGAGGGCATGTCAGGGCTGAGGTTTCTGACACCAGGCTAAATAAAGGAATCATTCTGCTGATCTGTGTTTATTCTAATGACAGTCATTGAACCATTACAAAGGTTACACACATCACATTTATAGAAAGTGAATAACATATAATCTACAAGCCAAGAATCATACAAATTCTTGCTTGACTAGTGCATTTCTTTCTCATTGACAAAACAGCAGAAGACCCCAGTATGAGGTATGTTGTTAATGATGATGGACAGTTGTATCACAAAAATATTGTATAACAATTTTGCACTTATTGCAGTTGTTTCCATTATTCCATTACATATTTCATGGCTGTACCTTTCAACCTTTTTATTAGTCAAAACATGTGAATGTATGTTAAATGCAATCTATTAAATGCATCACTAATTTACTATTTTGAGGATTAATTAACAATAACAAGAACACACGGGGCCAGGTGTATGTATGAACACAGGCACAAAATATGTTATGTGACCACAGTATGCACTCAGAATAAAAAATATGCCTGGAATTAATTAACTAACACGGGGTTATGTCGGGGCTCCGAGGAAGGAGAACACAGAAGCAGGAATTTGAGGAAAAACATAAAAAGCCGATAATGAAGAACAGGGAAAAAACAGTAATTTGAAAACACAAGCTTGTCGATAACTCAACAGAGGACAGTCCTTTAACTGAGGGTAAACTGTTCTTGACAGTCCTTTAACTTAAACTCTGAAAACCTCACAACAACTCCGGACTAGGCAAAGAGGGTAACACTCAGCTTTGGCTGCGAAGTCTTTAAGTAGAGAGCATGAAGGCAGTGACTTGCGGCAGCCACGATGAGTCAGATCAGCCTGAGGTCTATCTGCCTCGCTGGTCAGCGCTAGAAGAACAAGGGCAGGCAGAGCACAATCACAAGGCCACTGACAAAGATCTACAACAGACAAAGGTCAGTACGGCACAGAGAGCCAGGTCCCAGAGAGCTTCCCAGAGGAGCAGAATGACAGCACAGATGAAGGAGTATGATGGTGTGTATGACGGTGATCCTGCGCCAGACTGCTGGGGCAGCTGGCCTTAAATACTAAAGGGGACACAATTTAACTAAATGGGGAATTAACTCAAACTAAACGACACAAAAGGAGAGACAGCTGAGCTGAATTAGCGGGCACTTAGCAACGCAATCTGACGCTGAGCACAGAGGCTCATACTGCTCAGGTGCATTGCTAGGCCAGGGTGGCGTGACGGGACACTTCCCTCTAATAAGCTGGACAGAGGTGGCGCGGACATGACACCCCGCAGCTTATTATGCAGACGCACTTCCTAACTGTGTGCATGTGAGGATCAAGGTTTAAAAGGCACAGTCAAATAATAGCTTAAGAAAACACTGAAAATGAAGGTTCAATGATGTAGAGACTAGACTCCACATGTGTACTGCGAGCGCATTATGGCATGTTTTGTGTTGCATTTTCTCACAATTGTATTCACAAGTTCTGAGAATTTCAACAAGCCAGGGTGCACAACTCTTTGTCATGTATGTAATCTCTGTTAGTTTCATATAAAAAGGATGGGCAGGATGCCTTTAACTTGCAACTTCAAATATTGAGCCACAATGTCATAGATGTGAAGTGCTGCTCTTAAATCTATTCAGGTACTAACATCTCTTCCTTAATGAGAATCTTTAGCTTGCTAAACGTGAGTGAGTGAGTTGTAAGCCAAGTCCATGAGGTTCTGCACATCTAAAAATACATTTATTATTAACTTAATTTAAATGTAAATTAAACTTAATTCATTTAAGCCTCACACAAAATACAGATTTGACAGCTTTCTACAAAAAACTCACAGCAGAGAGATAACTGTAAACATGACAGAATTAAATGGCTTCTGCTAAAGTTTCCTTGCTAGTTACACACCAGACTGAATTGCAAGGAATTTGATGAAGTGACATTATCTGGCAGCCCCCCTCCCCCAGGACAAAATTTAGCTCACATTCAAAGAATGTGGTAGAAATGGAACTTAAGCATTTTTGGTATATTGAATTGAGTCAATTGCAGAACTGCAATATAACACAAATATAACGTGCTTCTAAAGAATGTGGAAGCAATGCAGTGTGTCAAATTCTGTGAAGTTTGAACCTTTATGTTGAAAGATATTGGCCAGCTAGGTTTTTGAACTGGCATTATTCACCAGGTGGTGCTCCTACACAAATGAATTGTCATGACCTAGGGTCATGCACCCCCAAAGGCCAACTTGCCATATATTTTTTGTCATTTTTGACGAAACAGTAATGAAGCAATTGCCTAAAGTGTGCTTTGTTTCTATCCCACATTGGGGGCAATAGCGAGAAGAGATATTCTGTGGTGTTGGGCTACATGCACTCCAAGTTTCACATGGATTGGTGAAGTAAATGAAATCAGGATTGGTGAAGTACTGTATATGAAATCAACTACCAAAAATCATTTAAAAAGAAACACAAGAAAAAAAAACAGGAAAAAACTGTATGTGTCATAACAAGTAAACAAAAGTGCTGGAGATTTATCTAAATTTACCCAGCCCATTGCTGCTGGCAAGAGAATGACTGAGTGGGCAAAGCTGCTGATAGACTGAGAGCACAATGAGACCTAGAATGAGATGAGACCTAGAATGAGAATAGAGGTCACAGCACTTTACTGAGAAGGGCTTCCATTCAGTGCACTTCACTAGTAAAATGAGAAAGCTTGCCAACAAAAAGAGAACAGAGCAAATTTAATGCTGATAATTAGGGAGGAAAATCATGAGCAAACGCCAGTATCCAGTATTTTTCATGTACATCAACTTTAGCATGTGGACTATGTAGAAAAAGCATTGTCAATACAGTAAGAGTCATGAGCAGTCATGCATGTGCATAAGGTTACCATGGCCATTACCAAGTGTCACAGCACTGGGCTGCATCCACTGGAGTGATAGAGCTCCATCTAATACCTTTGGGCTGAGTTGAAGTGATGTTCATCATTACCTGACATCACTAATGATTTTGTGGCTCAGTGCAATCAAATCCTCAAAGCAAGGCTTTAACATCTCTACACTTACACCCTTATACCCAAATTCCATACACACCCCTGAATTCAATAGTAAAGTTGAATGAGCAGTTGCCAACAAGCTTTTAGAACAGCAGTGTCAAAGCTGAAGACAATGCTTGTAAACATTTTAAAATGCAGAAATTTTGACTAAATCCAACTTGATCTGTTACTTTGTAGAGGTTTACAAATATTGCAAAATTAAAACAAAGCAGACATTTCTAGCTTAATCATCCAGTGAACCTAAACACTGAGGTCGGTGTCAGATCCTGTCAGAACACAAACCCCAGCCTCCACCCCTCTTCCCCATGACTCCTAATGCCTAGATCTTAATCACCTAAGTTTTTAATAGACATAAATACCTCAGACCTCTGCATTCAGATTTGCAAAGTATTGCTGTGAACTACATCGACCGCATATTATATCTTGTTATTTGACTTGCCTGATTTGTATTACCATGCCTGTATTTCTCGACACTGATTCCTGTCTCCCCCGTTTGTTATTCTGATTGTGTCAGCAGTCACATTACTGTTCTTCTTAAGTTTTATTTGTGATCTGTTGATCAGGGGCCAACTACTGATTGTTTAAAAAAATCGATTTTTGTTGTTGAGTTCCCTCAGTAATACATGGGGAGAGACAGAGGGCAGCCGTGTCACCTTTAAAATGTGTGTTGGAGAGAGAGTCAGTATGGGGCCAGACAAGGACAAACAGTGGAGAAACACAAATGCAGGAGAAAAGAAATGCAGAGCAGAACACAACACAGATTCATAATACACTAAAGCTAAGTTCAGTCGTAAAAAAAAGCGTCGTGGCTCACCGTTTGTTGGTTTTTAATTAAACATTTTCAACCAATGAACATGGCTACACATTCAGCCATGAATGACTTGGTAAGAGCTGGAGCGTTCTAGTATCTGTCTTTTTGGAATTTGCTGCTTTACAGAATAAACCTTGCTGTCTGTTTGACTCTGCGTTTATCTTGATCTGAACACTGAAACTCTACCAGCAAACAATGAATGCTGCATCAAATGCCAATCTGAATAACTGTTTTTTATCTGTGAATGATCTGAATTATCAGTTGAAAAATCAGTCCAATGATTAGAACATAAACAAATATCCGCTGATATGGATATGATTGTAATGTCATCATGCTGACCTCCACTGATGACTGAGCAAACGGTACGCAGCAGTCTGGCTCTAGTGGAAAAAATGAGAGGGGAATGGTAGCAAAGCGTTCGGCGATGAAGTGCTCCCTGACCTCAACCATCACCCAAATGCTTTATGTAACGTGATACCGCCACGCAATTACTGCCTCTCAGAGGCTCTTCTGTTTGCTCATCCATTTACACAGGAAATGGCAGTTAAATGTTTGCTCTCACAACATCTACAGCAGGTCTCAGTGAAACAGTGAGCGAGCTACAAAAGCCGAATGGCTGATTTTTGCACAGTGGCGTATTCTGGGGAAACAGAGCCTGTAGTGGCGCACAGTGAGCAAATACATAATGGAAGTCAAAGCATCATTAAGCGGTTGCTGATTTAGTAGCTAATTTCATCAGCACTCCCGGCTGACTGCAGATGTGTGTATGGGTAATTGATTACAGATGTCAATTTTCCAGTACTATTATCACTGTTGAACATTGAAGAGGTGAACATTTTCAGGTTCAGTTTTTTATTCAGATCCAGTTTAATTTTTTATATTCTATGTGTTAAAAACATGCTTTTTATTATGCAGAGCTGAAACTACACAGATTGTTTGGATCATCATATTGATCTGTGACTGTGGCCTCCAAGGGAGATGGCAAGTGAGAGACCCTCGGAAGAGACCTTGCTGGTCATGAAGGCAGAGAGAAAATCCTTAAGCTAGCACAAATATGCTTGAAGATACTCTGAAAACCCTTCAGCTGTGCTGAGGCATATATAATATAGATTTATATATATAATATAGATTTCAATTTTTAACCAAATATCTAGCCCCCCCACTCTCAATATGTAATACAAGTCTGAATGCTATCTGTAAATGTATGGTCAGTCTGGAAAAAAAAAAAGATCTAAAGGTCACCTTATCCAACAGTTTGCATGCTGTTAGATACTTTTAGGTTCTATACTGATAATCATCTACTTTTCTTGGTACCTTCAAACATTCTATAATTACTAACATTGAGGCACTGCAAATGAGACAACATAAGACACAAAAAAACACATGATCTAGAGTGAATATACATGTACAGTAACCCCCGCGTATAGTATAAATCCTAAATATGCCCCCAAAAAACTTTAATTTCACTTTAAACTCAATAGCCTTAAAGAAAATGTAAAGATAAACCCGTATCCGTACTGCATGGTGCACTAATAATGGCCAACTAATAATTGTGCAGTGCACAACGATGGACACTTTGCGCACTAAACGGACACTATTTTGACCACGTAGCGGAAGGGGAGGGACTTTCAACGAGGTTTCAGAGTTGAATAATGGTGGCCAACAGGGAGAAGCAAGCCCAAGTGGAGGCAACTGGTTCGTATCAATGTAAGTAACATTAATCAAATTATTTTACTGAAGAATACTGCGATATAACTGGCAGATATTTTGGTGGGCCTGAGAATTGCGAGCAAATGTTAGTCCGTCACTTCCACTAAGTGCAAAATGTTAGAGTGTGCGCTACAGAAGGAAGTGCTCAGCGCGCACTATGCACTACATTCCAGTGCACTCACGTAAGTGCACGATTTTGGACACACCCTTTGTGTTTCTCTCCACAGTGTCAAACATTTATAGTTATTTTTAAATGGAAATGTAGCTGAATTTACGTTAATATTTATGTTACAAAATTATTTAATTATTTTTTGTCAAATTTAGCCCAAATATACGAACATTTATATATTGCCACAAAAAAACAGTGATGTCTGGGCCTCATCCGCCACGCCCCTCATCCTTGTGCAGGGTTTATGTTAGGGCGCGGTGCTTAGCAACCCAGCACGAGGACAAGGGGGCATGGTGGACGAGGCCCAGACGTCACAAAACCAAACAGAAATGCGGAGGATATCTGCCTTTTCCGCACATGTGCGTGGGGTTCCGTGAAAAATTATCATTAGTTTGGTTCTCAGAAAAAATCCGCAAGAGACTGAAATCGCGACTGCTGATCCGCGTATAAATGGGGGGTTACTGTACTTCATTTGGTTTTTAAACAAAATTATTGTTAGTAAAACATTGGAGACATAAGTAGAAAAGAGTACAAACCAGTTAGTAATAGTAAAAACTTAAATTGAAGTTTATCCATTATGAAGTGAGCATAAGGCACATATCTAGTCAACAGAGAACCTGCATTGCCTGTGACAGCCCATTACCTTCAATGTGATTAAGCACTCGCACAGTGGTCAGGGTTTTTCAAATCGCACAGATGCAGACAGCTACATGTGGCTCTAGAGATGGTGTGGATGTGACATGAACTGCAGCCTCGTGTGGTAAACTCCACAAAGCAAGGGTGAAATACAGCCAAAAGCTCCAGAGAGCTCAGCCACGTGACACCTGAGGGCATAGCCATGAGAGTTGCGCCACTACAAAACAGTGAAAGGGCAGCAGATTCTGAAACACTAATAGCCTCTACTACTCAATGGCAATTTGTAAAAGCCTTGGTGCTCCACTTTCCCCATCTGTCCTGTAATGTAGTCAGAGGCCACACAGTCACTGCACTTAATTCTTAAGTGATGAGTCTAAATTTGACCTTGGTGTTCACTGGCACCAGCTTGGACGAGTTAAAGACATGTTCTGTCATATCTGTCATGAGCAGCAGTGATATCAGGCTCTACAAGGCTTGCAATGACTAACACCTTTTTATAGTCCTGTTTACATTTACGGCATTCAGCAGATGCTTTTATCCAAGGCGACTTCCATTCCATAGGGGACAGTCTCTCTGGAGTTACTTGGGGTTAAGGGTCTTGCTCAGGAACCCAGTGGTGGTATGCTGAAAGTTGGATTTGAACCCATGACCTCTTGGTCTAGGCCACCACTACCCCCTTAACATTCTACTAATTTGGGGCATCTGAAGTTAGAACACAACAGACACAATTTAAATATCATACTATAAAGACACATGAAAAAGGACTGAATGGTTTAATAATGTTAGCAGAAAAACAAACAATTGCTGTTTTAAGAATATTAAGCGAGAGATTTAACTTTAAATTGCGAAACTCTATAGAATCCAAAACTTCCATTTTTCTTGTACTGTATTTTATTTTTCCTGAGGTTTACTTTTAATACTTAAATAGTTTTGTACATCAAAAACAGCCACAATTAAGTTGATCATTTTCCAATGAAAATACACCGTAAAAATACACAGACTGTTCTTGTTATTACTCCTTTAAGACTGATTTATTTAAATGAGCCCTGTTCTGATTGGGGCAGAGCGAAACTGTTCTAGGCTGAATAGAAAGATGCCTATCGATTTAGTAGTTTTTGCGGTGTCATGGAACAAGTGAACTCAAAACAGGATGTTTTTGTATCTCATTTGCGTGTAACACATTACTTCAGTCTGTTGCTAAAATACTGGGCTTGAAACCCCCGACGCTACCACCAAAATAAAGCTCTGCTCATGACTGCCATCCCGCTCAATCTGTCAGCTCTTTACTTGAAAAAATGCAGCCATTCACTGAGGAAGAAGCAACAGTATTTTTAGTGACACAGATATTTCCACCAAAGCCGTTTAGAGTCATAACATAATATTGATGGCAGCAATGTTTTCCTCTCACAGCTTTCCTCTAACACACTTTTATTTATTTATGTGTATTAAGTGCAGTAACTCATGTCATCGTTTTGATGATACTAGAGTGAAGATTCTTCTCAATTTGCATCCCTTCTCAGCCCAAGAACAAAAATGTACGTAGAACTCCAAAGCCAGGACTGAACACTCCTGTCGAGACGCAGAGACTGACTAGAGAGAGAGCAAGCCAACCAATGTTTTGGTCAGCAAGCTGAGAATGTTGTCCAAAGTTCAATCACAGAGGCTTCATGGATGTTGACACAGAGCCTACACTTTCAACAGCCTATGAACATAAACCTTTTTTATAGTTCCCTTCTTTTTCCGACAGGCAATAGTGGAAATAATTACAGGTGCGTTATTAATGCTCCCCTTAGGATGTCAAACAGTACAGTTAACTTTATGGTGAAAATCAGTGGGTCTGATAAAAAAGATATTCCTAATGTTCCCTCCTGCAGTCTAATTGCATGCATTCTGATTGGCTGATTGATACTGACTGTTTATAAGAATTTTCACTCCTGCATCCATATTAGCTAGCTTACATTAGAATTCCCGTTTAATAGTAATTGTTCGTAACTTGTAGTCCTGTGTTCTGATTTTGACTGGCCCACACAGAGTCCTGACCTCAACCCAAGTCAATACCTTTGGGATGAACTGAATTGCGAGCCAGACCTTCTCTTCCAACATTAGTGCCTGACCTCATAAAAGCTCTACAGAATGAATGGGCACAAACTCCCACAGAAACTCTCCAAACTCTTTTGGAAAGCCACTCCATATTAAAGTCTATGTGTTTGAATGCAATGCCATTAAAGTCCTAAGCTGTGTTCAAAAAGTGCACTTGTTCACTCGTTCACTACATAGTGTTTGCTATATAGGGGGCTAACTAGTGGACAAGGGGAGGTGACGTTTAGTTAATTTCGGACACTCAGGATGTTATGTTTTTATTTACTGTTGCTTAAATAGTGCGCCGGATCTTGGCAATTTATCTCTGTCGCATAAACACACGTCTTGTCTCTCTATTTCAGACATGAGGAAGGGGTCTGGTGGGCACGGTGACAGGTAGATCCGTCCGGGGGTCACTACTGGGGGTCACTACTGTGCAAGTGTGACTGAATCTCCTCCGTTTGAAGCCTCACTTTCCCCCCATCTCTCCTCCCTCCGCCTCGCTCCTCTTCTTGATTTTGGCGGGATAACAGTAGTGTAGAGAGTGTCTGAAAAGTGCACTCGTTCACTATGTAGGGTAAAAGACAGTAAAATAAACCCGCAGTGCATGATGGTACATGTGTTTCATGTAGTGTACAGTGTCTGGACACAACGTTTTGGCATATCGCGCGGCGATTTTGTAGTGCCCTAACTAGTGTGTGAAAATGACGGTTGGAATTTCGGACAACACTACAAAATGATTGTAGTGCCCTACATTGTGAATGAGTGCACTTTTTGGACACAGCTCAAGTTGGAGTAATGGTCAAGCGTCCCAATACTTTTGTTCATTCAGTGTAGTTGATTCACTTTCCTACAATCTAAGTGGATAGGTGAATTTTCAGTCATGCACTCTGATGGCTAGTTTAATCATGCATTCTCGTAAGCGAGTTTTCCCTTTCTGTCTTCTGTGTTAGGAGCTTTGGTGAACTTTTATTGGTAGAAGAGAGAACTGGGAAATTAACCACTGGTCTTCCATGTGTGGGATATTAGTGTGATCCTTGATTAATGATTAATGGATAAATAATAGTGCAATTGTTGTTGGGGTTGTGCGTGTCTGCAACCAATGAACTCTCTCTGCACTAACATCATAGAAAAAAAAGACAGTGAAAGTAAAATGATCCATTTTTGGTTCTCAGCTGCAACCACCTCTTTTATAAAGAAACTCACTAGGGCTGAAAAGCAGTTTCTTCACAGACCACAAAGTAATACAGTTCCATTTCACAGGGCAGCATAACTGGAAATCTACAGATCTTTTCAGAGACAGAAAATCTAAGAAAGGTCTCAGAATATATGACCTACCTAAATGAGACCCTGAAGAAATTTAAGAGAGAAGTAGAGAAAAGACTTCATAACTCTGGGTACGTCAAGGTAGGTCTTAAAGCCTGGAGAGTTAAATGGTCTAACAGGGGTTTATTAAAGTAATTTATTGTTTTAATGTGTGACTTTGAGATTCTCTTTCATAATTCTAGCTCCAGGTTGGACGAATCTAAAAAAGATAAAAATGCTATGAAGACATAAATTCAGAAAATACACAATAAGATATAATTATATAGGAATATTATTCTTTATAATCATCACTGCTAGGCTTAGAATAATCGAAACTATTACTAACAATTGCTGAACGGGGCAAAGGGGTCCAATAAGTGATGTAGAGAAACAGATGGACTATAGTCTTTAATCACAGGCTACAAAAAGTGCACCTACGTTGAGCTGATAAGTGTGGACACAACAGAGAATAAATGTCTTTAGAATCAGAATCAGAATCAAAACGCATTACTTATCCCGGAGGAACCTGCTTAAACTTTAATGTGTTAATGTAACATAATGTTTGTCATTTTGGACCACTTCTATTGACCCTTTCAGCATGAAATGTTCACACAATGCAATGGGCAGTGTGAAATTTCTGAAATTCTCTCATCAGTGTCTGCAACATTTTCTCTGAATAAGGCAATCTAAAAAAGTCATTTTAGGGAAGTGCCCAGTGCTGAGTGCCCCTGTAGAGAATCTTCCAGCCTCATGTAAAATTCATGCATTCAAATTGAGGCAGTAATATAAAATGCAATAACTTTCCACCCTCTCACAAAATAAGTTAAATTCTTGCCTGACTCCACTTTAACCCTGAAAAAGGAGCAATACAATGCATCCAGTATTAGCCATACGTACAAATACTCCAATGCCTATGACTATCATTTTGTTTTAGATTATTCATTATGTACACATCAGTAAATACAACAGACGTAAATGATCAGAAATGTGGACAGTTTCTATCTCTTTGTGCTTTGGATGAAAATCAACACACGTAATGTCTTGCTAATTTTACAGGGTAGCTGCAATAAGGCTATTTTCAGGCAAGGACCTTTAAATCACATTTACCCATTTTCCTCTTAATCCAAATGTTGTTGGTCAGGCAAGATATGTTTGGTTTCCTTCTTTCCTTTTGTTCTGAAGCCACAAGGCTAATGTGGTTTACAAGTAAATGATGCTTATAGAGAAACCTTAAGGACACATTTGAGATCAGGGATGAGCGTTTATGGTTGTGCTGAATAAAACGTATTTAATTCATAGCTAACACTTTATAAAGCTACATTTGCACTAATATTACAATATATAGTCATTCAGATTAAACATTTCTTGTGAATGGAACATCAAGTGCTACTTGGATCCTGTTACTAAGCTACATACATTCTCTAAGGAATGGTTCATACATGCTGCTAAGAATGAATAGAATAATAGCAAAATGCTAATGCTAATTTAAAAATGCTCAATTGTGACTGCTGGCTTTCATTAACTGTTAGCAACAATTATTCTGTTATTCTATTCCATATCTATTCCTTTAACAAAAAAGAATTGAGTACTTACAATTTTGGTCACATTCAAAATCATTTTAATATAGCAAATTTCCCACTTGTGGGACAAATAAAGGTTTATCTCTTATCTTATTTAAAAAGTTCTTTAAAGCATAGGTCCTAACCCTGGTCCCAGTGCCCCTGCCCCACACAGCATAAAGTTTTAGCAAACATTAAAAACTCAAAAAAAGCTTAATAATCAATAGCTTCATGAACATTGCTTTAAAGAACCATATGCCCAATGTTACCCATCAAAAAAAGGACCATTTATTTGCTGTCATGGTTCTATATACATCCATGACCCTATATACAAGGATGTCACCTTTGTTATAGAATACTATTTAGAACAGAACAGGTGTTTGGATTGTTAATATAGATTTCTAAGATTTTTTACTCTTTGGTCAGACTATCTTAAAGAAGCAAGAGATTAAAAAAAGCAAATGCTGTACAGGCTGAATGAGCAGGCCTGTATCATACCAGACTGTCCAGTAGTTGTTCTGCCCTGCTTATCGGCCTGTCAGTCACAGTGGCTGATAACCACCTCACACAGACAGAGGGAAAGATGGATACGGACAGAGAGAGCAAGAAAGAGAGATCTAAACTGTCCCAGGAGACGGAGCTCCCTCTCTAGGCACAGAGTGTAACAATATTAGCATTAGCAAACACAGCACTCTTCTGCTCCAGGGTGGGCTGTGTACCTCCAGCAACACAGCATGATACACATCCCTCCTCAGATCATTCCTGCTGGAGCCCAGCGGCAAACACAAACCCCCCCACACTCCCTCACCACACCCCCAATACACACACATACACACATACACACACACAGCATCCTCACAGTAATGGAAGTGGAAGAGCATCCTTTAGGCCTGAGGCACCATGTTCTCCTACCTGCGTGATCTTGGCCGTACACGTGCTCCTGGCCTACATCTCCACACGCCGTGGCTGTGAGAACATCACACACTTCTTTTCACACACTGCATGAAGCTCAGCTCGCCTCACGCTCTCTGGGGCTCTGTGGCTATAATTGGATCATGGCTCATTCGTGCAGAGGAACCCACCGATTAGCAAGGAGGGTTTTTTTTTTCATTTTTGTGAACTGAAAACACACATTCTCTGAGTGTGATCCCTTTTCGAACACGCCCTTGTCCGTGGTGTGCTTCATTTGCATTTCGCCTTCCAAGATCAGGAATGTTTTGGCTTTTTGTCCTCCGTGCCTGCTGGAGATAAAAGAGTGCTGAGCCAGCTGCCCTGGAGTCGCACTCTTAAAAAGAAAGGGTCCACAGAGGAGCTGCCTTCGGTTCCCTAAAGCACCCTTTCAAAGATGGTTCTTTAAAGGAATACCACTAATCTCTGCTGCATGTGTAGAGCATGGAGATGTACCAAGAACAATCATTTCAACACCTTTCCCTAAACCCGCTGATTCAAAACACATTTATAAGAGAAGTCAATGGGCAGGTGAGTGAAATATGTCTCACTTTTAGATGCCAAACATCATACATGCTGTTTTTAGTGTTCATTAGGCTCCAGATATGCACAAAATAGTCACTCACTGGTGTGTTTAGATGGTCTTTGTTGTCTTTTTTAGTCAGTCTTGTCCTAATCTGTCAGTTTTACTGTCAGGTGTTTTACAAAGATTTGCACTGTTTAACTCCCCAGGCTTCCTAACAAAGTTCCAATGCTCATCGACAATCAAAACGCTCATAAAAATCTTGACTTCTGCTCATTGAAACCTGGCCACACTTTGGAGATTATAGGCATACTTTAAAAATAAAGGTACCAAAAAGGGTTCATTGCATGACGCCAAAGAAAATGCTTTCTGGTTCCCTAAAGAACATTTCAATGGATTTTAGATTTTTTGAGATGAGTGAGCTTGAAGAACTTTTTTAAAGAACCTATTCATGCGGGGAAAAAGCAGTTTTTAAGGAACTAAAACAGTTCTGAAGCATATCTTTGGCACCTTTTTTGGCCCGTAGATGCCAAAATGACAGCCAAAATTTAATTAAAGTCTACACAGTGCAGCTAAATTGTTGGGTTTCTCATATTATAAATAACCAAGAAACTTTTTAAAGATTTTGGTATCTAGCAATGACATCAAAGCCATTTCCAATATTTATTTTGTCAGTGTAGAATCCCTAAAAAGTATCTTCTGTACTAAATGTCATTTTGATGATGAACTAATGCTGGCACAGACCAGGGTTGACCCCTGTGAATTTAGTGATGCTCACTTTTTTCACAGTGTAAATGGGTCAGAACCACATGGGCTCCAGTTCAAACTGAATGAAAGGTTTGATCAGACAATATTACCAGGAATTCTTGAGATGCACTGAGGTTTCTTGAACAGAGGTTTATTCAGCTAGAGGGCCAATTTAAATGTGCTTTTTCTGTGTTTTCAAATGATCTCTGCGTCACAAAAATCCAATAAAATTCTCCTACCAGCTCTCCAGTCTATTCTTCCATCCGGTAGAACATACATACACATTCGGCAACACAGTTCTGTAGGGTATGAAGAAGCTCTGAAGCTCCTGGAATACCTAATCAAAAGAGAAGATGATTCACTTGTATGATTCATAGGTGTCAAGTGTCAAAAACCCACAGAGACATCCATCTCCACCGCAGCCTCACGTCAGGAGTGTCAGCCTGGAATGAATTTACAATGACAGTGCACAACAATTTAAGTCATATTTGAGCAATTATATCCTCCACTAGGCACCATGATAAGAATATGTTGTTGCTGTTGTTAACAACACATATCTGGGAACTTTTTACACAACATTTTGAATTCCCCTTGCCTTTAATTGAAAGGGAAGCAACCACAGTGACTCATCTGATTCAATTACTTATCATTACCATTATTGATTTGTTCCTTAGTGCATTTCCCGTATGGATCAGTGCTCGTATCAGATGATGAAAAACCTTGTATGGTCCCCCAGCTTCTAAGTCACTAGTTAGATATAACTTGTAGAAATCCAAATTACAGTATTGTTAATGACATAGTTAAGGGTGGGTAATATAGGTGAAATATAACATCACATCCTTGAAGACATTTTTATGATACGCATCACAGTATGTCTTACTTTTCTGTTTTAATTAGAATGAACACATTGCACTCACAATGTCACATACAACACTTTGAGCTCATAGTTATTGCCAATAAAACAAGACCAGAGTTTCATTCTCACTAAAATCGAGCAAAGATATTCAGACAGAAGTGCAGATTATAACTTTGAAGCGATACAATGTTTGTGTTTGTAAGTAGGAGCTATTTTATTGTGATATAAATTGCATACAAAGAGTGTACAGTCTTGTTTTGCTGAAAGAATATAATTTCTTGACTACCAGCAAAAGCCAGATTTTTAATACAGATTATTAATCAAAGGTGAATGGACACTAGTATGTAATTATTCATTCATAAATATGTAACTAGCAATTACACATAAATTAAAACTCCCTATGCAATTGATCATCTAGAAGCATACTGTACAGCAAAACAAAGCTAATAATTCTTCTTTTTCATTTTTAATGGTATAAAACCTATGACTTCATTTTTTTTATTTTCAAGTTTCACACACTCTGTTTAATCCTGTCCAATTAAGCAGGGTCAGTTATTCTCTCTCCCAGCATTATAGAAAACTCCCAGCATTATAGAAAATCAAAATTGTGATCTCTCAACAAAAATCTAAGTCACTTGGGAGCTCCTTTTAATGAAGATGGTCAGGATGTGAAGACAATACACAATATGGGAGAAAAGCTTATTGTGAAGTAATTTAACACAAAACATGAGAACAGATAAGAGAGTTGAACATGAACACAAATCTCCTCCAGTCCTTTCAGGTTATCTTCTCTGTCACATCACTCCTCTATAGAGAGATTTGCTTTAGAGAACCATTCAGATTTCACTGGAAAACTGGGGCAGAGTATCCTGCCAGTAAGGTTCTTCATCACACAATCCATTCATCTTAATTCAGAGTCTAATATTGCCAGGTTAAATGCACTGAGGCTTTAAACCAGGCAACCTTGTGTGTGTGTGTGTGTGTGTGTGTGTGTGTGTGTGCACGCAATACAGCGCTTAAAGCTGTGCTTTCTTAAAAAGAGCGGTGTCAGTACATAATCATGGGATGTTCATTCTAATCATGCATATGTGATTAATGTCAAACGTTTTTAAGTGTCATTTGAAAAGAAAATTTTTCAGAATGCAAATGCAGATTATTTATCGTAAGCAATATCTAAATATCAACATTTAAAATGGTATATCATTGACTTAACAACTGCAAACCATTAAACTATCCCTTTCCTGTATGAGATCAACAATATTTTCTCAGGTTCTCAGCTCATCTACAGTCTTTCTTATTTTCAGTTCCACTCGATTTCTTGCTCTTGTCCTGGTTTAGACACGGTCATCACTATCCTGAAGGAGACAATAATGAGGTCATTAATCAATATGTCAGTTGTGCTGTTCTCAATCAAGATGAAGGCAAGGCCGGGCCACTGACTTTCCCCTAAATATAAGTCCAGATTAATCGGCTGAGAGAATATCATCCACCAGAAGAGAGGGCATTCACTGGAGCCTATGAACCACATCTACCTATCACACCATATCTGAGGCTGATTCAGTGTATTGACATGGTGTAGTGGTATGTTTTATCTCGCTGAGGAACACCTCTTTAAATTTTTTAACAAGGACAGTTTGTTAAAAGTTTCAGGGCAAAATGGGAGCAATCAGCAACGTGTTTGGCCAGAATTGATTTAATAGCACCCTTAGTTGGGCTGAAGCACCGTTTGTACACAGGCTTGTTCATGGCCTTTGCATTTCCATCCTTATTTTCAAAGTATGTCCACACAGCTCTCTTGCTGTATTCAATTCAGTTCAATTCAATTTTATTTATATAGCGCTTTTTACAACCAGGTTGTCACAAAGCAGCTTTACTAAGTCCAGGTCCGAGCCCCTAGTGAGTAAGCCAAAGGCGACAGAGGCGAGGAAAAACTCCCTCAGCCGGAGGAAGAAACCTCAGGAGGAACCAAGACTCAAAAGGGGAGCCCGTCCTCCTCAGGTCAACCCAGAGAGAAAGGAACGACAATCTTTATGGGAATAAATAACAAGAGAGGGCCATGATCAAGATTATAGATTTAAAATGGTATATCATTGACTTAACAACTGCAAACCATTAAACTATCCCTTCCCTGCATGAGATCAACAATATTTTCTCAGGTTCTCAGCTCATCTACAGTCTTTCTTATTTTCAGTTCCACTCGATTTCTTGCTCTTGTCCTGGTTTCTCGCAAAATAGAAGCCTATGCGCATTAAAAGAAAGAGCAAGCAGGAACTGATATAAATAGTAATGTCACTGCAGGCAACAAGTATTGTTGCATTTCAAAATGTTAAATATCAATATGTATCAATATATCGTTATTTTTTGACAATACTAATTGTTACAATACATACTGCACAATTAAACAAGACAGTGCTAAGTTATAATGTACACTAAATTATTAGGTACATGCAGGACAGGACAGATATATTCGGGACTTACTAAATATGACAATAATTTTTGATAATACAACAGTACAATATAATTTTTTGAGACTAATGTGGATATTGTCAGTATTTAAATATAGTTTACTTACAATAAGAGCATAATTAGTCCATAAAAAACCATAAATATATATATATATATATATATATATATATATATATAGAG
>JBBPCX010121793.1:0-19909 GCA_037974365.1 Hydrocynus forskahlii
CTCTCTCTCTCTCTCTCTCTCTCTCTCTCTCTCTCTCTCTCTCTCTCTCTCTCTCTCTCTCTCTCTCTCTCTAGTCTTCATGAACTATTTTGATAACCCCGGTGGTAAGATTCCTCCATGGCTCGTGAACTGGGCCGCAAAGGTAAGCGGATACAGGACATCCCATATTAACGTGATTGCTGTAGAATTTCACTGTTGAAGGGTTTTCACTTGTGTTTTTTTTCTGTGCACAGAGTGGAGTTCCTGCCTTCCTCACAGACATGCAAAAGGCCTGCAGCAATTACGCAAACTACTGCAAGAACAAAAAGTGATGTCCACATTCTGTTCTGCCTAAAAAATCACCCTTCTCTCCTCTCCTCCATACCTTTTTTGTCCTAAAAGAATGCAGAGTGCACAAATGCTAATGTCATGTTTCTGTTTCTTTAAGGGGGCATTTATGGGGACTGACATCTTCCTTTTCCAATTTTTCTGATGCTGGTGTCCAGCTTTTCTGGAAATATTGACTCGTTTACACCTGCTCATGTCATGTCACCTGTATCTGGCTCGTATCATTATTTAAATTTTTGATTTAATGTGGTTACACTCCGTACTCAAATGCATCTCCGGTCAGCTGGACTGAAGTCCCATTACAGTGTGGCAAATATACAACATCCAATCAAAAGCACTGCTCTGAATAGTTTAAATGTTTTCACTCCAGGTTATTTATCCAGTTACTCAAGACACATCAAGTGACTGGGTGTAAACGGGGTCTTAGATGTAGAGAAATTTTTGCTATATATATATATATATATATATATATATATTATTTATTTATTTGTTTTGTTTTTTTTTCTCGTTAAGCCACACAGTGATTTGTGTATGAATCATGACATGTGTATGAACATCTAACTGAACACCTGAACCAGTGAGGAAACAGGTACAGATGACTCAAACAGGTACAGATTCAAAGTGAAATGTAAAGAAATGAGGAGTGGCTCAAGAACTTATATATATAACCTGAAGTACGTTTTTAGTGTCTCAAATGGTGCTCATTTCAGACTCTGCACTCCATAAACATCCCAGGCAGTAGGTGGTATCACTGGGCACAAGACGGATGTGCAGGTGCTGATTTATTGGACTTTCTGTGATGGAACAGCTGCTGGCTGACAGAGTGGGTTCTTCCCATGACGAGCCGAGATTCATTTCCCTGTGTTTAAGTGGAGGACGGCTGTGATTGTAGTTAATGAACGGTTGCTTTGTACATAAAACTTGCCTGCTAACTGCTATGATTTTTTGTTCATGGCTTTAATAGATATTTCCCGTTTCTCCCTTTGCATCAGATTCTGTATAATCACTTTTATTTCCTTTTTCAAAGGCTGGCTGTTGTCCTGTAGAGCCTTAAATGGATTGCAGGTGGTCATCTCAGCAGACTGGCTGCCCCCTGCTGGCTATGTATGACATTGCTGAACTTCTGCGAATGGCAGAAGGGCTGGTCAGTTGGTTGCTGATCTCCTGTGTTCAGTTGCCATCTGTTTGCTGTCTTTACCCTCTTTGCTGTATTCAATACTGACTAATGGATTTACTACTGTGATTGCATCCTCTTACAGTTTTTGGAATATTGGCATGGTTAATAGGCCACAATGTCTGTTAATATTGGGTGAAGTGCGCTCGTATAAAAAGTGATGGGTTACGAGCCGAGTATCGATCATTTATAATGTATAATTTTGCCCATAGAAATCCATTCGTCAAAGGTTGGCCATTGTTGCGTCACCTCACTTGCCAAGCTGCTGGCTTGCAGCGCGGATGAGTAATCAGCCGATAAAACACGGCCTCGGCGTCAGAAGTGTGAACTTTAGTGAACTTTAGCCGTTTTTTGCTTAAGCATAGTTTTCTTCTCTGCTGTTATTAATATGTTTTAAAACCCGCTGGCCAATTTAACCTGTCACCCTACGACACTTTATTGTCATTCAAAATTTAAGATACGACCTCAGGTCATCTAAGAGAGCTGACAGAAGGGCTGGTCGTGTAACTGCTGAACTCGTGTGTACAGTCACTGTCTCTGTGCTGTCTTTACCCTCTTTTGCTGAACTCAGATGTGCCGGATGGATTTATTCTGTTATTTAAAGGAAGCTCTTTATGACAAATTAAAGTATGAAAGAACAAATCTGGCATATTCCATATTAATATTTGCACTGAAAATAGTACTATATTCTATATATGTGCACTTTATTTTAGATGTGCGCCTGCGTCGCAAGTTTAAAGTGTGTGCAGAGCCATAAGCATGTTTGTTTCTTTGTTTATTGCTTTGTTCATTGGTTGATTGGTTGCTTAGTATCTGAGAAAACTTGAAAAGTGATATTCCAACTTGGTTTTCAGATGTTTTTGTTTTTATTTTGTAAAAAAAGTTTTTTGGGGTGTAACATTTGGATATTCATCAGGAAAAAACTGCATGCATGCAGTATATTTTTAATAGAATAAGGCTATTTTTGGCTGAGCTCAAGTTTACTATGCATTGGTGACTGTCACTGAATCATGTGTTGTATGTTTTAATATTTGTTTAAAACAAAATGGTTTTAACCCTATAGTGAGACTTTAGGGGGCACTTTGACACCTCAGGACCCCTCTTAAAGATCATGCTGGGATTTATTGGCCTGCAATAGTGATGGGACAGCATGGTGCTTGGTTAGGCCCCCATTTCTTCAAGACAGAAAAGATTATACACTCCTTTTTTCCTGTTTGGACCCTGTTGTTCTGTTTCTGTCTGTATCATGACTACCTCTCTTTATGCCTGCAATGTAACTGTAGTGAATTGATTTCTTTCTGTCCTTTCCACACTTGTGTGGGCCATAATCATGTTTCATTGCAATAGAATAATCATTTGTATCAACACATTCACTGTCTCTCTTTTCTTTTGTTTAAAATTTCAAGAAGTTGACCAAAGCAGCTGCAGTGGAGTGAGTTTGTTTCAAGCAAACAGTTCATTCAGTGTGTTTGTTTCTTTTATTGAAAGAAAGTTTTTGAACTGTTAGCATCCATGTGTTAGTAGATGTCCTGAACATTCTCCTGCAGGAATATAGTAGCAGAATTCATGGTTTTGTCCAGAAGCAGTAAAGCATATCCACACCACTGCACTACCACCACCATATTCCAGAATCAAGATTTAAGATTTAGGATTCTTTATTTGTCGCATACATAGTTATAAAAGTACAACATGTAGGAAAATGAGTCTACACATATGACTGTGCAATAAAGTTATAGTAAAATATAGTGAAAAAAGACTATTCCACCTTACAAATAGTACAAACATTACAAACAGAAGCAAGCTTGGTACAATGTGCAAAATGTAACAATACCAAGCTGTAAAGTGCAGTGTGCTGGTTTTCTGGTTGATGTATAGACGTAAATGTCAAACTGCATATCTTTTGAAAGATCAGGCCACAGAAATGCATTCCTAAATGTTTGGGGTCATGGAGGTGTTTTTGGCAAGGCCTCTTACTTGTGGTTAGCAGGGGTATCTACCTTGCAGCGCTCCCAAGGTTGCTCATTTTTTGACCAATAGAAATGATCTAAAGTGGCTTAAACTAAAAACTAAAAAATATTGTTACATAAACTTACGTTGGATGTTCTTGAAGTTACTAATGTCTACTATGTCTTTTCAGCCTTTGCTTGTTATATGCTGTGCTTTAGCCCTGAAGATACACCATCATGGTTGAGCCAACAAATGAAGTAGTTTAAATGAAGTCGACATCTCTTTGCTGCCTTGGCAACCCACAAGATGTCTCTAGATGCTGGTTGTGCTCCCTGAAGGTGCTCCTGCCAGGCCTACCTTTCAGATTCAGGGACTTTTGCATTCAGAAAAGAAAACTGGGTTTAGAAGAGTTCAGGAAGGATTTGGGCACTGAAAAAAACTAAATAGCTGCTGTATTACTGTTTTTTAATTGGTCTATAATATCAGTAATAATATCTGTGGCATACAGAGCCACTATACCTCATTATCTCCTTTTAGCCTGTGCCTCTGCCTGTAGCCCCATCCCAGCTGATGCCTTCACTAGGATTGGGAACCAAAAGTAGGTTCCAAATTTGAACCGATAAGAAAATACCCAGTACTGGATACCCTTTGGTTCTGCTTTTCAGTTCCTAAATACTACTGATCTTCCGGGACCTGTTTTAGATGCCATGCAACCCTTGTTCATAGCTCACACAGAAAAAGGACTCCATATAGTGAAGTGACATGCAATTAATTTAACTAATAATTAATTTTGATTACAGAACCAATCCACTGTTGATTAGCAAGTTATTTAATTTTACAAAATTTCTGCCCCAGATTTACATTCTAAATCCAGGTCTCTTGTCCCTTTTGATGTCACTAAAGAATTGACTTGGAGAAGGATAACAGTGCTATTAAACTGCCTTTTGGGACAGGACCTATTTCGTGCCACTTCCGAATTGGTGCTAAAGCACATGGGCACCATCTGGTGGCCACAGAATCACCAGTGCTGCATTATTAACAACAAACTGATAAATATGCAAATTAATTATCAGTTTTCACATGCATTACTGGAATTTGGCTCTGGAGTTTTAATATACTCCATTATTGGTCCTAGACCAGATTATTCAGGCTAGAACATTAACACAGAACCATCAGTTCAGGTCTTGGAGAGCCCTGGGCTAGCAGTCAGGATATACAGCTCTACTGGTTAGACTAAAAGAAAACAAACTTTATTGTATATGTCATTTTATTTTGTGAATCATTCAGTGACTTCAACAAGACTTCACAGTCTTTACCAGTTGTGCAAGGAGTTTCAAATAATAAATACAGGGACAGATACTGTATTTGTATCTGTGTCTATAACAGCAATCTTTAATGTAAATATAAAATTAAATATAAATTTATCCATACACCCATCTATCTATCTATATAAAGGATATATATGTATATGTACACTGTAAATTGTTTTTTTCTTGTATTGTTAATATGGTCTTGAGCATTAGTTTCAAAAACTCTCATTTTCAGTCCCTAAACCTGGCCGGTGTCAGAGGAATGTTTTTGTTTTTAAGACACAGAGTGACCAATGTATGAATCATTCAAACATAACTAAGCACATCTAACTTAAGGCCTGAACCAGTGAAGAAACAGTTGCAGATGATTCCAGGTGATCAGGCAGTGATCAGTATCCTGTTTGTACTGAATGCTGAGTGGTTGGAACACCTTTGTCTAGGCACCTTGTATCTTTAGGCACTTTAGGCAGCCTGTCGCAGTAAAACATTTGCTCTCATGTCTTTTATTTAATTTACGCAAGATGCCAAAGATGAAAATAGTATTTTTGCGCCAACAAGTTGATTAAAAGCAAAGACATTATGGTATTCCATGTATGTATGATATGTGCCTACATGCTGACACTCCTTTAAAGATGATACGATTTTGGAGGATCTCTTCATGTATGGGCACTGTAGCCAGCATGATGATGACAATCAGATCTTTCAGTATCCATTTTTAAGCCATACAGGATCCTCTGGAATGCCCTCGGCAGAAAAACTCTAGCCCCTTTGGCCCTTCCAGCGCCAGACTTTCGCAAATATGTTTCTTGGCCCGTCATTGTGTTTAAGCGAGGGGAGCCCTCCTTTGATTGGTAATACACAGGGGCTAATTAGCTTAAAGAAAGAGATATAAGTCCCCCGCTACTCTTTCGGCTGGACCCAGACGTGGCCCGAGCGCCTGCTCAGATTTCCCAGGTGCCGCTGTGTCTGCCAGAGGCAACAAAATGCAGGTTCAGCCTGGAAACCTCCCCGTGCTACAGCCGCCATTGTGTGATTCTTAATAGATTACAATTATAGATAGCAGTGGCGCTCACAGTGCAGGCATCCCCTCTGCTCAATGGGCTTTTATAGACTGCTATGTTTTTTTTACTGCAGACGCCGTGCATTTTGATGGAGGGCATTAAACTCAATTATACACGCCGACTCCTGTGGGCCTCCTCTTGGGGCTCCCCGTCTGTCTCCTCACCCTGATTATTTATCCAGTGTGTTTAGCGTCGTCTCGCATTGGATTTGAGGGCAGTTTGATGAAAAATTTGCCTTTTTCTGCGATTTCAGGGTCCTTTGGGACAAGAGGGTCAGTTGACCATCAGTTCCCTACAGAGTGAATTAGCATCCACCCATGCTGTTCTCCCAAAATAGGATATTTTTTGTGTCTTATTCATTAGAGTAGCAGTTGAACATGTTTCAGAGGTGATGTGTCCGCCAGGTCCTTTTGAGCAATTTTCAGTCTAATAAAAGCTACTTGTAGTGTCTAAACCCTATTTTTAGTGTCTCAAATTTACCTCTTATGTCTAAACTCTACCTCTAATGTCTAAAACTTACTTCTAAAGTCTAAAACTTATTTCTAATGTCTACAATCTTATTATTATGCTCTAAATTGGCCTCTTGTTCTGTGAAAAAACAGGGCTCAAAAGCCCATGTATTTGAGCTCATGTCACATGTCAAAGATCTTTGAGGACATGGTAGAACAATGTCATTCCTTCTCATCTTCAGCCATCGGCCCTGTGGCCGTGCGTATATTTTTGTAACCTCTACAGAGTTCCTAGTGAATTACAATAGTGCTCCATCTCACATTCTCTCCACATTCTTTTTCTTTCTCTCTCTCTCTATATATATATATTTATATATATATGTGTGTGTGTGTGTGTGTGTATAGTACTGTGTACTTTGAGTCACCGTGTTGGTACAAAAATAATACTTTCTGCCAGTCAAACTGACTTATCTCTGGTCTATTGAGTAGATTAAACTAAATAAACAACTAAATTGAGTAGATTAAACTTTTTTTTTGCAAAAGGCTGCAAAGTGCCTAAAGATACAAGGTGCCTAGATAAAGGTGTTCCAACCACTCAGCATTCAGCACAACCAGTATACTGATCACATGGAAGCATCTGCTCCTGTTTCTTCACTGGTTTAGGCCTTATGGTAGATGTAATTTGTTCTGCTTAAATGATTCACACGTAGGTCACTGTTTGTTTTAACAAACAAAAAAACATTCATCTGAAACTGGTCAGATTCAGGGACTGGACAAAAAATGAGAGTCCTTATGTATCTTGTGTTTAGTATCAGGGTGTTCCTCTCACGGTTCTTGGCAAACACAGAATGTTTCCTGCATGTCTATCTGAGACGTGGCCAGAGGGCCAGACAGTCTGGCTCGTGCTGAGGAGTCTGCAGCGATGAACCTCTTATAGAAAAACAACTCATAACACTGCAGAGAAACTCATAACAGTGTACATTTTAAAGAGGTTAAATGAGAATGCCGGACTGTTTACTGAAGTGTCATATTACTAAGAAGAGCAAGAGGAACAGCTCATAATAAATAGGCTAAATTTTACAATGATCATGAAGATCACCTGGCTGTTTACTGAAGATTCAACACATTATGGAGAGAAGCCAGTCCAGAGGAACAACTCACAATGTCTAGATTTTTACAGGTAATGAACTGGGATCACCTGGCTGTTGAATCAGAGCATTAAATAGACCTGCCAGTTCAGAGGAACAGCTCACAATTAGCAATCTAAATTTCACAAAAATTAGATTGCATGGCTATTTACTGGAGTTGCACATTATAGAGAGAATCAAGTCCAGAGGAACAGCTCACAATAAACAGTCCAAATGTTTAAGGAATTAAATTAGGCCTCCTGACTGTTTACTGAAGTTTAAGGAGACCTTCTGAGTGTTTACTAAACAGCCATTTCAGAGGAACAGCCTATATAGAACAGTCTAAAATTTGCAGATGAAAGTCAGCACCCAATGTTAGTCAGCACCTCAAGGTGGAAAACTACAGTACTATGCAAATATTTTGAGAAACCCCTGATTTCTTCATATTTTGCTTTAAATCACCTTGTTGGTCCAAATAGACTATTTTCTGTCTGTCAAACTGTCACATCTTTGGCATATCGAGTAGATTAAAATACAAAAATGGGAAAAAGTGTTTTACTGCAACCGGCTGCAAAATGCCTCAAGATACAAGGTGCCTAGATAAATTTTGCCTAGATATCTCTCTCTCTCTCTCTCTCTCTCTCTCTCTCTCTCTCTCTCTCAGGACATTTGTCTCAGATTAGGTTTCCAAATGGTTGGTTTGTTTGCATTTTGCTTCCTCTTGTTGTTGTTCCGCTTTTTCTTCTTCTTCTCAATTTTCATATCAATAAAAATGTCTCTCAACACCACCATGACCCCATGTATCACCACAAGGAGGCAATAGTGTCCCTTTTAGAATTTCTGACCCTCTTATAAGGAATACCCTCTTTCTTCTAAAGTGGGCTTCTCTGCACCTTCATGGCAATGTCAGGTCTTCTTCCTTGCCTCCTTTTGAAATATTTCAAGCTGCAGACACAAGAGTAGCAGGGAAGCCTCTGATTGCTGCTATTTGAAATGATTACTGAGGGGCTGTGAGGCCTGTAAACTGAAGGCTGGCGGGAGGGACCCTGTAGCTCCTATTATGTCATTACTGCGCCGCCCGCTGCAGGGATGAGACGAGTGTTTACGCTGCAGTGCTGGAGCCCATGGGCCCTGCCCTGTAAAAGTGCAGCCCCTCTGAAAGAGCAGGCCGGGCGTCTGCTCCGAGAGAAGGCGACACGATGCAGTGAAGCTGTTTACACAGGAATGATAAACGGTGTAATTAGCAAGGAGAGAGTGTCTGTGGGGTCTTTTTTTATGTTACCGTGTGTGAGGGCGTGAATAACTGCGGCTTGTGACAAAAAGCAGAAACAAACTCACACACATGCAGAGGGACAGCAGCTAAAAATCTGTTTGGTAATGATTTCTCTGGTTTATTTTAGTTTTTGAACACAATGTCTCCAATGAAGGTGTGATTTGTTTTTTGCTTGGAAGGTGTAGTGGGTTTGTGATGAGCTCAGAGGTGTGTGGAGATGAGTGAGCAAGAATAGGGGAGTAAAAGTTGTTTTTATTGGTCAAATGAAATTAAATAATTAGATGCTACACTGCATTATACCACCCTACATTATACTACGTGACACTACACCACACTACCGTAATGTGGCATTTGGCGCATTTACTCAAAGCAACTTACAATTATTAGTTACAGGGACAGTCCCCCTGGAGCAACTGAGGGCTAAGCGTCTTGCTCAAGGACACAATGGTAGGGAGTGAGGTTTGAACCTGCAACTTTGTGGTCATCTGGTTCACATGCAAGTGTTTTACCCACTAGGCTACTACCGCAACTACTACCAGCCTGAAGGACCCTAAAAAAGTGTCCTTCAAGCTGGATTTGAACCGGCAACCTAAGGCACCACACAACACTACGCCACACTATACTGCACTACACTATACTACACCACATTACACTACACTGCACCACACTATACTACATTACATCACACTACACCACATTACACAATACCACACTACACTACACCACAGTACACCACTATCCACTATATTATGCATCACTACACTGAGTAGCCTTGAGCAAGACTCCTAACACAGCACTCATCCACCTCTTTTATCTGATTAAACTGTTAGTCAATACAGTAGCCGGAATGACATCTTTACATGGGATATGAACAACCTACAAAATAAAGAAGTGACTGGAATTACCTAATGGCTAAAACCAGTTTTGAGAGAAATATCATCTAGATTTGTCACAGACTGTGGATCCGTAATGTAACCAAAAAACGGGTGGCTGGTTGGATGGTCACCAGTGGAAACAGTGGCACCCAGTGTTTGGGAGGGCATGTCAGAGAACCATGTGGCGGACCACTGTGTTCTCCAGAGCTCATTGCCTGAAATATATCTGCAGAGCTACTCCTTTAAGGTGCTATTTGATTAAGGTGAAAATGAATTTCTATCTGTGTGTATTCTGTGTGTTTTCCTGTGTTTCTCAATAATAGTTCTAAATTCATCTAAATTAATAAAAAATGTGTACCTCTGATGAGAGCTCACACACTTAAAACACACCAAAATGATGACACTAGGAGGTCCTTGAGGAACATCATTTTTCACACAATGTAAAGGTGCTACATTCATTCATAGAGCCTTACATGTTAAGGTTCATCAGACTTCATATTTTTTACATATTCTTTAAAGTTACATCTCATTTACAAAAGTGGTTCTCAAAGGAACCATCCATTTTTTAGAAAACCAGAAGTAGCTTAATGGTGGTGTCACTTCAAAGAGCCCTCTTTGGCACCTCTAGTATTACGGGGGGTATTGTGGTCATTTTTCCTCTCTCTCTCTCTCTCTCTCTCTCTCTCTCTCTCTCTCTCAGAAAAGGGGCTCTTCTAGATAGAGGGAGAAAGAGAGAGAGCGAGATAGCAGGGTGGTCGGTTCAGACTGTAAACAGCTTTAAGAGTGACCTGTGTTATTTGGCGGGTGCTGACCGGAGCCAGCCGTAAACCTGTCTGTGACTGAGCAGGAATTCAATAAAGCGATCCGGCGGCTCAAGCCCCTGACGCACCAAAGCCGTTCAAGGGCCGGTAAACAATTATCACTGCACAGCACAGAGAGAGAGCCAGGCATAGCACTCTGAATGCAGAGACGTAATATCTAATTTCTGTCAATGGCCTCATCCAGACTTTCAGGTCATAGATATCAAACCTTTATTGCTGACTCTACAATTATGCTTATTTCTGCCAGCACCTTTATGGGCTTCTAGTAGTGTGCTAGCACAAAGCTAACAGCATTGCATATCAACATTGTTTAGCCATTCTAGATTAAACATCTAGCCTTCAGAAACTTGTGATAGATGTTCCATGTTTTTCTGAAGCGTATAACATACATATGTACATATATGTGAGCTCGTATGTAGCATTTCTGGACTGACTCCTTCCTGGCATTGAGATATATATTATATGAACAGGCAGTGACATCTATAACATCCAGAAGGTCATGAGTGATGTTTTCTTCTCTTGCGCTTACCCATTAGTGGAAATCCTGTCACTTTCTTGTTCAGACTTAGTCACACTGAGTACTGAGAACTTCCAGATAGTCTTCAGTGTTGCTTCTCCTCTGAAAAGTAATCCCACCCACTGAAAATCTAAATATGATAGATTCCAGCAAGACCTAACCAATGGGAGAGCTTGCTTGGTTGTATTTACCTGCAAATTAGAGCGAAAAAGTCTTGATTGGACCGTTTTCTGATGGCTGAGTTATACATTTAAGCCCTTTCCCCTCAACAGAATTCGCTGGGCCTTCCCTGAGCTCCCCACTGATGTGACCATACCTGTACCTGGTGCACGTTTTGATTATGACTCATATTGGCTATGTTTCTCTTAGTGTCTGTAAGATTGTAAAATGATGTCCCATGATGTCTAATGAACACCACTGGATACAATATGGGCCAGAAATGATACACTGCTTTGTGAAAATGTTTTTACAACAAAATGTAAATTTATGCTACATAGAAGGACTACAGAAAAAGTAGGTTCCCCATTCAGGTCCCAGTCTGCCAACATCATTATATAATGTAGAGTATTGATATGGATCTTTTTGACAGTTATTGGCTTGACAGTTTGGAAACTGAGAAATCACACAAACACACACACACACACACACACACACACACACACACACACACACACACACACACACACACATACACACACCACAGACACGGGTCAAAAAAGGAAGAGGCTAATATGTTGAAACAGAAACTGGACTTTACACTTGTGAAATTAATGGTTCAAAAAGGGTTATTTGGATAGAAGAACCACTGCTGATTTCCTTAAGAACCAGCAGGAAAAAATCAGGTTCCCCATTGAGGTCCCAGTTTGTTAAAAATAGAAAGTATTGAAGTGAATCTTTTTGATCACTGTTAATGGTTTAACAGTTTAGCCACTGGTCAAATTAAAGGTGCCAAAAAGGGTTCTTTGGAGCAAATGCTTTTCTAAAGAACTTCTGCTGGTTTCCTGAGGACCCTTCAAAGGACAATTCTTTAAGGGCTTGAATGCAGGCATCTGTTGGATACAGACTTCAATCCTTAATTCAGGAATAACTCAGATTCCAGAGCCACCCGCCGCCTGTGGGAACATCTCCAATGTTTACAGACTCTTTCTTTCCAGGCCAGGTAAGTGAGCACATGCCTTAGCAGTTTTCCCCCCTGCCACCTGAAAATTTTGTGTTTGTGTGTGTGTGTGTGTATGTGTGTTATGTGTGTTGTCAGTAGTTTTTTCATTGCTGATTGTGTATTTTATTACAGTTGTAATGTGTTTGTGTGTGTGTATGTGCTGTTAGTAGTTTTGTTTGCTGCTGAATGTAAGAAGATACAAACTTCACATTTTTCTTCTTCTTCTTCTTATTATTATTATTATTATTATATAATAATAATAATAATAGTAATAATTCTGAACATTAGAGACATAGTGAGTAGCAGCACTTTACATCTAATATAACTTATCTCTCTTTCCCTCTCTCTCTCTCTCTCTCTCTCTCTCTCTCTCTCCCTCCCTCCCTCTCTCTCCACCTCTCTTTTACTCTCTTACTCTCTCTCTCTCTTGGTCTCAGCTCCGTCAGATGAAAGCACATCTTGCAGAGTCGTTAATCTCTGACTTGATCACAGATCCAGCACTGAACACACTCTCACCTGTTGCCATAGCAACTCAACCTCATCATCATCATCACATAACCTCCTCCAGTCCTACACCTTTTTTTTCCAGGACACTTTGGGCCTCAGTTTCAGTTTTATGTGGCCTAAAAAATAGCCTTAAACGTTAAATCTCAAAGAAAAAGCCTGTGAAAGTATGTGTAGTTTATGTAGCTCATTATTATACACAAAGCTCATTCAGTGTGTTTTACAGGAATAGAATATTTACAATTACAGCATTTAGCAGATGCTTTTATCCAAAGCGACTTCCATTCCCTAACTACAGGGGACAGTCTCTCTGGAGCAACCTGGGGTTAAGGGTCTTGCTCAGGAACCCAGTGGTGGTATGCTGAAGGTAGGATTTGAACCCATGACCAAGTATCCTACCCACTAGGCCACCGCCTATTTATTGATAAAAATATTTATATAAAATAAGATTTCATTAATAAAAATATTAATAAATAATGGAGCAGAAAAAAAAAGAATAAAATAATAAAAGAACATAGAAAGTCAATAAAAGAAGATTAAACTGTAATAGAAGTGCAAATATTTAAAAGAATAGTGTAGCTTTTAGCAGCTTTTTAAAGCCACTGTAGGCGCAGGTCTGATATTGATGAACCATTGGTTAGACAGCATAGTGGATAAACACCATTTCACCATGTTTAGTTTCAGCTCTTTTTACCTCTTGCTGAGCAGCTCCTGGTTTATAAGCATCAAACATCAGGGTGAGTGAGAAACATGCAGACACACCAGTATTTGTATATTATGAAGGACTCAAACATTTCATACTGTTTGCTTCATCTCAGCCTGGCTCACACACAAACCCACACACATTATAAACTTATCTCCAACACGTGTTTGCCTTCAGAGTCCCTGATGGCCAGGGATCATTTAGAGTGCCACATTAATCTTCCAGACTGGGATGTTTTCTTGGCACTGCAGGACCATTTATTAAGGTCCCAGTGTTGGGGGAATCGCGTGGCATATTCTTCACTGTCATTTACACACAAAATAAGGACGAAAAGGGGATCGCTCTGATCACATAATTAGTCAAAGCCTGAAAGCCATCTGCCCGTCAAAGGAAATCCATCAATAAGCCATTAGGGTGGAAAATATGAGGCACCCATCAATCAAAGTGGCACACCCCATCCTTCATCTATTAATAAGAGTTCCAGCAGGGACCCTCGGAGTAACTCCAAAGGACCCAGCCTCACACACTCTGGATCCACACACACACACACAAGATGAAGACCACCTTCCATCAATATTTAACTGGAGTTGATGTATATTTGAACATGTGGTTTCACAATTTATTTGGAATACGTTAGGTGTAAAGAGAAAGAGACCCTGGTTGCTGTGAGACAAGGGACAATTCCAGTATTGTTCCTGTGCCAATGGGAGAACAGGGCTTTACCCAGCGCCTCCAGTATGTCATAACCAGAGTCGGGGAGTGGACAGGTTCAGGAAAACTCCTACTCTGGGTAGAAACCGCTCATTTCCAGTCATCCAGATGGGGCTCTTCTTGCCCGAAGATAATCTGAATCATAGAAGGACTGAAAAAACCTGACTCCCAGGCCATCATCGAATTAGATTTTTTGAAAAGATTCAGTCTTTTTGCCAAGATTCAGGTTGCAGTGGCAACCTTTGTTTGTGTTCATTAGTAAACTACTTCAGCAGTAATTGTATTTATTTTTCTGTAGATTTTCTGTTCACCTGCTTTACTGACCACAGTCTTTGTGTATAAATTATAATGTATTTAGTACTAAGGATTTTCAAAGTATTTTGTGGAGAGTTTGTTTTGACTTTAAACTATATTTTAGTTTGTTCTTGTCTTTTTTGTCTCTGTGTGTCTGTGCAACAAAAGCAGTTTCTTCCGAGGTCAATAAAGTTTTCTGATTCTGATTCAGTTTGAAGCTAACAATGTGATCCAAAATGAGGACTCGGACAGAAGAATATAGCTAGATGAAATTCATCCCTGTCTGGGACAGAGAAGAGTGGAGCAGCAGAAGTCATTCTCTTGACTCAAAGCCAAGTCACCTTTATTGAGACTGTAATTAAAATATATAGTGGGCGTACACATTCCTCTCCAATATTCAGATGTGTTCACTATGTTCCCCAAATATGTACCATTATAAAAAATCTATTCATTACCTGTCAAAAGTTTTAGCTTGCATTTATATTGATATTTTCTATATTTCCATGTAAGTAATATTTACTACAAATACACTCAATATTCTTTGCCAACAAATAAATCTACAGTATGTTCACCATTTTAGTTTCTTTGTTAGAATTTCATGTTTCTAAAATGTCATGTTTTATTCATTCATTCATACATACAATAAGCCACCTAATATGAGTGAAACTTGTTTTATTTGACATTTTTTCATTTATTTCTGATCACTCAACAACTTTCCAATGTTTAACAAGAATAAAAAGCTGCAGTTTATGAAATCGATGAAAAAGGCCTAATTACTTTTAAACCTCATCTAAGAACGTGGAACAACTGGGAACATCTGGTCAGAGGATTGTCAGGAAGAGGCTAGTCAGAGATACAGTCAGGGGCCATGCCAAGAGCTTTAAAACCAAATAATAAAACCTTAGATTTGGCTCTGTAACTTAAAACAGTTATTTTATAGTATTACAAAATAATAAAATAAAACAACTGTTAGATGTGTGGGTAAGACACACCCGCCTCCTCCCACCTTGTGCTTTCAAACAGCCAGACTTTCAGACTTTTGATGTGGTCTTGAACTGTTCTTCAGGCTTCCTGAAGAACTTCAAAGCCACACAATGACCTATGTATGAATCATTCAAACATAACAAAGCTCATCTAAGCTCAGGTGCAGATGATTCTAGATGGTCAGGCCGGTGATCAGTATACTAATGGTGCTGAATGCTGAGTGGCTGGAACACCTTCATCTAGCCACCTAGTATCTTTAGGCACTTTGCAGTCTGTTACACTGAAACATTTGTTCCCATTTCTTTCATTTAATCGAATCAATATGTCAAAGCTAAGACAGTTAGCCAACAAAGGGATTCAAAGCAAAATATGAAGAAATGAGGGGTGGCTTTTCTGCTGTTGTGCTTTTTTTAAAGAGTAGTGGCAGTTTAGCTTCTGGTGTCCTGCTCCCTGTCTTCGTTCCTCTAGTTCCTCAGGAGCTTCTCTCCCTGGATTTCATCAGGTAATGAGCCGTAGAGCAGTCTGGCAGCTGGAACTCACTTTAGAGGCTTTCAATTTAAGCAAATCTGGTATGGCACTGATGAGTGCTATTCTGTTGTGGGGTTTAGGGGCGTGATCTGTGGAGGCATCAGAGGAGCGAGTCAACCCACTGATCACACTGCACAGTGTCTCCGGGACTGACCTGGGGTGAGAGACATGTAGAGAAAGAGAGAGAGAGAGAGAGAGAGAGAGAAAGAAAGAGAGAGAGATCCTGACACATACCAGAATCTGAAAGTGGCACCAAGACATTTGCAAGAAACTTTTACTCGCAGTTTTTTTTTCATTAAAAAAAAAAAATTGAAGAAGATATATGATGAGAAAAATAAATCCTCCTTCAAGCCAAAATCAACAATTTCATGAAGGGAAATAGCACTGTGTAAATATAGTTTTGGTAGGCTGCTTTATGACCAGAGTTCTGCTAATCAGCTGGAGCTCCAAGAGGCCAGGTTTTAGCCACAATGCCTCCATTGTTTAGCCAACATTGTTTAGCCACAACAGCTCAAACTACTGGTTCTGAAGAGACATATCAGGTCGTCAGTGCTCAGACATTCACTTTGTGTTCATCATGAGAAAAGAATAGTCCTTCAACATCAAAATTCCTTCTTGTTTACTTATCACTTTCATTCTTCAGTGGGATCATGATCACAAGCATCTTCAAAATTGTGCCCCAATTATATTCAGTCCAAAAAAAAAAATTAGAAAGAACCGTTTGCTGCTTTAAAAGGTGATGAAAAATTGCTGAAAAGGATGTGGTAAGACTACACTGCTGAAATAAAGGCAAGAGGGGGATTAGTTTGATGAAACTCGTACATAAACTTTCACCTCTATTATGCTGCACTTACAGTCCATATTGTTACATCTCAAAGCCAGTCAGTTACATTTGTTTCAAGTTTCTAATGGTTTCCTGCAATAAAATTTGAAGGAGCAGCTTGTTGCTTATTTAAAAAGACCCTCTGGCCTGTATTGTAGTAGATGTTGCTCGCTCTCTCATGCATTCTCTCTCTCCTTTCTCCCCACATACTTCAATATGGGGCTCCAGGGAGTCCCAGGGGTTAAGAGAGAACGACGATGATGATTGTTTTTTTTCTTTGGGAAGAGGCTTTACTCTTATCAGTTCCTGAACTACTGAGCACTCTCACTGTCTCTCTACAGCCGTGTGTGTGTGTGTTTGTTTATAGAAAATGAAGACTCTGGGTCTGAGCGCATGTGAGAGGCAGACTGTGTCTGTGTGCAGGTTTATGGAAGAGTCAGAGTTTGTGTGCGTGTGTGTGTGCATGTGTGAAGGTATATTTGAGAGGTGCCGGGGTATGACGGTGTGCACTCTGCTGTGAGTTTGTGTGTGTACGTGTCTGCGTGAGCGTTTGTGCATGAGTGTGTGTGTGTTTATGGAAGAGTCAGAGTTTGTGTCTTTGCAGTTGTGTGTAAGTGTGTGTGTGCAGGAGTTTATGGAATGGTCAGAGTGTGTGTTTTTGCAGTTGTGTGTGTGCGTGTGTGTATGAGTTGAGGTTTATGGAAGAGTCAGAGTGTGTTTTTGCGGTTGTCTGTCTTTGATCATGCGTTCTCTGCTGTGGTTTACAGTTCGCTGATGGCCGTGAATGAGTTTATGTGGACTGGCATATCTGCCTCTGTGTCTCTGTGCAGGTTTATGGAAAAGATAGGTAACGTGGCTGAGCTGGAGTGTGTGAGTCAGGACAGTTTTACTGCAGCCATTTCGCTTTGGGGGGTGAAATCAGGCTGCTAAAAGTCACCATGAGGAATTTCAGAACAAATGAAGCCCCACCGGTGCTGAATTAGTTTTACCTGAAAAGGTTTTATTTGGCCCACAATTTTATCAGGGTAAAGTCTAGTTGGGCCAGAGGTTTTTCAGGGTACAGTCTAGTTGGGTCAGAGGTTTTTCAGGGTACCATCGTGTTGAGCCAGATTTTTGATAGAGTACAGTCTAGTTGGGACAGAATTTTGTTAGGGTACCATCTAGTTGGGATGGAAATTAATCAATCTAGTTGAGAGAGAATTTTATCAGCACTCTGTCTAGTTTGGTTTTGTCAGGGTAAAGTTGAACTGGGTTATAATTTTGCCAGGGTACTCTGTAGTTGAATTAGTGGCATTTTATTGAGAAACAGATCATTTCTTAAAGGCACAGTTAAATTTATACTGGAAGACTTCAGCTTCGTCTGACACAAGCTGAATTTTCTTGGACTGAATTCTGTGGTTGACAGTTTGACACTTGATTTGGTCTTTAACCTGAACCCCAAGGCTTAATTCAGACCCGTTTACAGGCGGCTTGCCCATAAGCCCACCAGCTGAAGATGTGGCAAAGAAAAGCATGATCAGAGTAAGAGATTGCAGATGGTAGGAGCAGATGGTGGAAAGAGAAGGAAAAACACACGGTGGAACAGCGACCGAGGGTTAGAGCGCGTGCCAAGAAGATTAGCAAAGACAACACTGAAGAGTTTCTCTCTCCCTCTCTTTCTCTGTCTGTCTGGGCTCCTCTGTTTGTTAAATTTGGAACTCTATACACCAGGCAGGTATCACAGTCAGACAGTGGCAGACAGAATTGGTGCCATTATTGTTTTTTTTTGTGTGCTCTGTAGCCTATATATCACACACACACACACACACACACACACACTATGCAAACATTTGGGTGGCCCATTGATTGGGGGTCCTAATATTTATTGGGGTTCTTAACAATAGGGATCCTAACATTAATTAAAGGCCCTCATGTTACTTGGGGGTCCTAAAAATCTGCAGTTATGTGGTAAAAAACCTGTGGAGTGCAAAAACATTTGACTGGTAGTGTGTATGCCAGTATGTTCTCCACACCATGGTTCTTCACTCTCATGAGCCTCATCTTACATGCATTTGTTGAGAGGTGTACACTACATCATCTTCATCCTCTTTTTTCATGTTCATATTTCTCCTGTACATAACTGAGGTCAGTTTACCATCCAACCTGATCTCACGACATAAAATCTATTCAAAAATGTGCTGTGATCACGCTTTTCATGCTAGGACAACGCTTCTTTTTTTCGTGCTAAGACCACACTTCACTACCCTATGTATTTTAATGTGCACTGTGTAACACCAGCAGTATCACCGCGAACTGGTGACTGTTAGGGGTAGGGTTAGGGACTTTCCCCGTCTCACAGCCTTTCAACCTGTTTCAACCACTTTATAAACAAAAACGTTAAGGAATCAACTCATTATTACCAGTTAGTGCTGATACTGGCGGTGTTACGCACTGTGCATTAAAATACATAGGGTAGTGAAGCGTTGTCCTAGCACGAAAAAAAGGGCCTAAAGCGGGATCGCTGCACGTTTCTGAATAGATTGTATATCGTGATGGCTTCACGAAAACTGATGAGACCGGGCTCTAAAATCCGTATGAGATTTTGACCATTTTCTCCCTCTTCTTAAATTCATCTCCTGAGAAAGAGCCTTCCTCTAATCTCAACCTGATCCCAATTTAAGATCCTAAAATGCTCTTTCCTTTCTCTCACGGCTCTGATCTGTATTCGTCTCAAATAATCAGATCTTCATATAAACCGTATAAAGAACACTTGATTGTTTTGTAAAAACAACATCTGAATTTTGTCTTTGTGATTAAATTCAAGTTTCAGTTACCAAAGTCAGTTTTGAGATCCATAAGTTTGTTAAACAGACCTAAAAAGCCGATTAGAACAGCAAAATAACTTCTGTCTTGTTTTCTTTTGTGTGTGTGTGTGTGTGTGTGTGAATGAGTGAGTGAGTTAATGCTGTTTGTATGCTTTCAGTCACTAATGATCTACTGCTGCTGCTTCAGCCGACTCCTACAGTGACAGGGAGTCTCCCTCCATGTGTCAAACAGCAGGGTGTGTGTGTGTGTGTGTGTGTGTGTGTGTGTGTGTGCATCTGTGTGTGGGGCTTTATAGTACTCTTGGCAGTAGCAACAAAGCGACCCATTCCCTCGGCTCACAATTAAGCATAATTTGTCTGGTGTCCCGTCAGAGAGAGAGAGAGATAGAGATAGACAGAGAGAGAGAAAGAGAGAGAGTGAGAGAAAGAGAGAGAGAGAGAGAGAGAGAGAGAGGAGAGGAAAAGAGAGAGAGAGAGGAAAAGTATGACAGAGAAAGAAAGAGAGGCAAAAGAGATTT
>JBBPCX010121803.1:0-19908 GCA_037974365.1 Hydrocynus forskahlii
CATACATATACACGCACACACACACACACACACACACACACACACACACACACTGTCTCACACACACACGCATATACACACACACACTCACATGAACACACACACATACACACACACACACACACACAGACACTGTCTCACACACACACGCATATACACACACACGCATATACACACACACACGCATATACACACACACACACACACACACACACACACACAGACACACACACACACACACACACACAGTGGTGTGTGCTTTGAGGGTCGGGTGCTGTGTGTTGCTGGTTCCTGTACGGGACTAACCCCCCCGTTATGCTAATGAGATCTTTGCATCCCTAATATATATATATTAGGAAAAATAAAGAAATAAACTAAAAAGTATGAATAAACGAATAAATTATCATAAAAAATAAAAACCCAATAAATACATAAATAAAGGGATTTAGAGATTCTTGTCAAGATCAAGTTTCTCTACCGAGCTGCTCAGACTGAAAGCATTCTTGCTCTCCTTCAGCTGAAGAACGATGGTAGCAGAGATCTTTGTGGAAAATATAGAAGTTTGGTAGAGCTTTTGACCATCTACTCTTCTGTGGAAAAACAAAATCCCAAGAATGGTGAATGTGAAGAGACAGTGGCGGCAGGCTGGATGGGAAATTAAAGTGTGAACAGAAACAGAACTGAGACCCATCTGAGCTGAAGTGGAGCAGAAAGAGAACCGAGTTCCTTTCAAACGAACTCTCACTGAGAACAGAAAAAGAACCGAGTCCCCTTTCTGTTGGTCCACTTTTTGGATCACTTCTAGAGGACTGAGTTCGGTTTCTCCACTTTGTTCATGCACTTCGTTCAGAATATTAAAATGCACTTGATTTCACTAATTTATAAGAGAAGATATTTTTAATGGGGCCAAGTAAAATATTTTATTTCAAATTTTATTTTATATTGTGCATTGTTTGAATGCTAAATAAATGTTTTCATAGTTTTGTAACAGATTTATTCTTTTAATAATTTAATAATAATAATTTCGGTTTCGGTTTTCGGCCAAGTGTTTCCTCATTTTTCGGTTTTCGGTTTCGGTCCAAAAAAATCATTTCGGTGCATCCCTAGTTTTAATAGACTAGGAAAGAAATGTCGAAGAAGATGTAGACTTCCTTGTATCAAGCCACTGAAAGTAAGATATAAGTGGTTCATGAACATTTTTCATGCCTTCCATAGCAGTATAAAAATTGTCTGCATATGATAACCCTAGGGTAATTGTGGTGCTATCCAATTCATTTTCTCTTTAATCAAATCATGTTCCAGTTCCTCTTGCTAGCAATGTCTACACTGTTACTTGGTGCTACCAAAGCTGGGAACATGATCTTCCTCTGAGTCACTTGAATCTATCTACCACATTTTCTTTTGCTGCTAACACACTGGGAGGAGAACATTACATTTAGGTACATCAGCTAAGAGACCCTTACATTAACTGATGGGGGAGCGGGTGGGTCATCCATGGAAGGTTATGGTTTGAACTCATGATTGAAATCATCTTGGGGCATCTGGTGGACTGGTGGTTAGGGAGTTTCCCCTGTGATCAGAAGGTTGTGGGCTTGAATCCCCACAGCCTAGTGGCACCACTGAGGTATGGTCCCCACACACTGCTCCACAGGTCCCCATTTAAAACAGGGGCCCCTTTAATGATAGAACTAGCACGGGTTGAGAACAAGACATGAAAGCATGAGAACAAGGCATGAGATACATGTCTTGTTCTCATGTACACCCCAACAATTTCTACTACACTGATTTTGCAGTAGTAGTTACATTTTATTATTAGTCATAGACTAATAAGCATGATATTAGTCATAAGCTGTGTTCGAAAAGTGCACTCGTTCACTCCCTCACTCATTTACTACATAGTGTTTGCTATATAGGGGGTTAACTAGTGAACAATGGGAGGCGACGTGTAGTTAATTTCGGACACGCGGGATGTTATGTTACCTATGGCGCTCAGCCTGCAGCTTCGTGCCTGCGGCCAAAACACACCTGTGAGGATATCCACGACCAATCTCACCTTCACTCGTGTTATATTGCTTAAATAAAGTATTTATCTGTATAGTAGCTCCACATACACTGAGGTAAATTTGCCATGCTAAGCCTGATATCATTCAAACGATATGTGATTTAAAGACAAAAGAATTCATACCGTTGGTTCCACGGGACTTACTTAATTACCATAACGTTATGAAACTTGAACAACAAAACACTACTTACATTTGTGCATGACGTTCTCCATTGCTGGCGACTGTACTGGTTCCTCCTCTTCTTGACTTTATTTCGCGGGATAACAGTAAAAGAAACCCGCAGTGCATGTTGGTGTATGTGTATTCATGTAGTGTACAGTGTCTGGACACTAGATTTTGGCGTCGCGCGGCGATTTTGTAGTGCTAGTGTGTGAAATTGACAGTTGGAATTTCGAACAACACTACAAAATGGCTGATTCACTACATAGTGCCCTACATAGTGAACGAGTGCACTTTTCGAACACAGCCATACACTTCCACCTTAAGACTAAACAAACTAATTGCAGCATCCGACCCCTGGAACAAGGCAGAACTTGGCAGAGCATTCTGTTCATACACTGGAACACGAGTGTGTTGTTATTGGAGCTTAGTAGTTACACTGGCGCTATGGAGCAGAACGCCTGCTGATGGTCATCAGCTCCATGGATTGCTGAGCAGTGAGAACATAGGGCGAAGGGAGAAGAGTGTAATGGAGCAAAACAAATTGTTTTACCAAGATCCTGAGAGTCTGGCTTCAATGATAGTGCTGTAAATAAATCTTTACCAGCTTCACCAAATGGTTACAGATGTAACAAATGATTGAAAATGTACATCATTATCACTGAACAGGCAACTACAGGTCAGAAATGAAGTAAACAATAGCCATTCATGAAAGACATTCTATATAAAGAATGTCAAGATGAAGAGTAGGTCAGAAATTCATCTGAAAAGCACGAGGCAATCAAATGAGGACTCCCACCTGATGAGCCCCTTCCCCAACAGTGCGGGACCTGACACCTACGATGGGAATGGCCTTGATAGACTTCTTCGTAATTAATAAATAAATAAATGAAATAATCACTGAGTTTGAGTTTTTTTTAAAAACCTCATTATAGGTCAATGGCCTGCACTACAGAATTGCAATTACATTATTAATCCTCACCAGTTGAAATAGTCAGTAAAGGTGCAATGCTCAGTGGATGGTTAAATTAAAATTCTTGTCTGCACTGATAGGATCAGGAGTAAGAATGAGCTGTAAGAAAGAGGAAAGACATGGAAGACGGAGTAATTTTACCAGCAGGCCTCCTAATATAATGCTGCTCTAACTTCTACATTATTATCACAATAAAACGTTTTACAGCAGGATTCTGAGATATAGTTCTCTGAAGCACTAAATGGAGACATTTCAGAGCTGCAGTTCATTTCCTGATTTCTACCTGCTGGTCTTAAAAAAAAATGTGTGGGTGCTTCCTAAAACTTTTTAGAGTGTTGCCTGGACGAAAAAGATGATTGCAGTGTCAATCAAGAACAAAGAAATGAATCAAAGAAAAAGAAAAGCAATATGTGGTGATCAATTTTTCTGTGCGACAGCTCAAAACATAAACACAACACAGACAACATGAAGGTTTTTGGCTATTTTCAACTGCAGCCTGTTGAAACCAATAAAACAGTGGTTAACTTATTCAAGAAGATCTTTGTTTTGTTTTCTCAGCATTTTCCCTAGATGTACAGATGGTAAAGAGGATGCTGTGGGAGCCAAACAAATTACCCAAAGTTATTGTTACAACCTATGGGGGACAATAAATATACACCAATCAGCCACAGCATTAACACAGACGGGGGAAGTGAATAACACTGATTATTTTGTGACACTTGCATTTGGGTGGGATATATAACACAAATGAACAGTCAGTCTTGAAGCTGGTGTGTTGGAAGCAGGAAATACGGGCGAGCTTAAAGAACTGAGACAATGACAAGACTGAGAATTGAGATTATGACGAGCTAAACTGTGGTTGGGTGACAATTGGGTGAGAGCATTTTCAGAATCTCAGGTCTTGTGGGGTGTTCCTGGCTTGCAGTAGTTAGGATGACCACGGGTTTGTCCATGTGATGTGGGGAAGAGAAAAAAGCCTGGCTGTTGCAGTATTGCTTTTTCTCAGTATAAATGCATGTTTATGTGTGATCAAACACCTCCTGATGTCTCATCTATTCAGAGAGAATCTCGCCTTCTAATGCTCCTTGCATTACTCCTACATCAAGATTTGGCATTTAGTACTCTCCACTTCTTCTTACACTGTCCTGAAACGTGAACATTTCCCGTATTGTAAGTTGCTTTGGTTAAAAGCGTTTGCCAAATGAATGTAATGTAATGTAATGTAAGGTAATGTGATTCCTTATGCCACAAAACTCACTTGTTGCCTCATATTATGACTGGCTGCTCATCATGAACATCACCGGCACAGGAACAAAGGTTAATCAGCTTTAGTATCTAAACCTAGGATAACAGAGAAAGTTCTTAACTTCAATCGCAAAACGAGTTAACCGTGGATGCATTTGTTAGGCTGTGTGAAGCTGAAAACCGTCTAAGTTGAGTGTGCTTTGTGAGGCCCCAGGCCCCAGGTCACCTTGTATAACAACCAATCCTTCAACGATGCCTGGTCTTAGGACACAATCAAACAATCAACCGCCAGCCTCAAGAACACCCAGTGAGATTTCACTTGGAGCCATTTCAAGTGGACGCCTGTGGTCAACCAATCAGGAACTAGCTTGCATTGATCAGAATTGCTATCAGGCGCTTAGCCCAGCCCACAAGTAATAGGAATAATGGGAACTCCACAGATAAAGGGAGAAAAACAGAAGAGAAGACAAATACAAGAAAAACTGAGGCATGTATCCTGGGACACAGATAAGGAACCGTGGTATTGTTGTGCTTACCAAGTCTCCTAATCAGACAAAACCCATACCAATCTGCTCCTGAAAAGAGTACCTGAGTACCCATACAGACAGCAGCGAACAAATTGGAGCCGAAGTTGGTTAAAGGCCACTGGGGCTTGCTAAAGGCCACTAGAAAGGTACTCACACTAGTGGTATTTAATGGCATCAGAAGTGGGATGCACAAGAAGAGGAAGAATGCCAGGTCCATTATGAAATATGGTGGAATAACATTAGTGTTTTGGGAAGATGTGCTATCTCTCCCACTGGGGCCAATACAGATGCAGCATGAACTACAGTACTATGACAGCACTCTGGTAGGCAGCTTGCAGATAGACTTTCCAGAACAAAAACAACCTCATACACATTACAAATACAATGAAAAAGGGCTGAGCACAAATGAATGCAATGATTTTGCATCAAAGGCCTGAACTGAGGTAAAGGCAGAAAATTATTGAACAGTTCTATGCAGAATAATGATTCGAGACCAATATATTGCATAGCCTTTTTAAAAATGTAAGGGAAATATCTGCTATTGTTGTTCAGGGGATGTTGCACCAACTTAAACAATCAATTTTGACTCCTGTGATCACATTTTTAAAATAAATGTTAGGTACAACTACCTTGTATCTATACTCATTGTCCACTGACCATATAGGTACACTTTGTAGTTTACAATTACAGCCTGTGGTCCACCTCTTTCTATGTATCATTTGTTAGATGCCTGTTGCCCTGTTTATGGTTGGTTATGACCCCAACAGGGCCACTAGTAACCAAGTAAAATACGTGTGGTGGTTCTCAACTCAGTAGTGACACTGACATGGTAGTGAAACCGGTGGACTTCAGTTTGTAACTGAAAACAAAGTGTTTTTTTTATGGAGAGTGTGGCTGACAAAGTGGATAAAAAGTATCGATATATGGTACTAATGAAGTGGTTCATTAATGTAAGTACAAAAGGATAAACACATTAATTTCTCTCTTGCATGGGCAGCTGGTGATCAAGTAATTAGGGAGCTGCCCCTGCGATCAGGTGGTCATGGGTTCAAATCCCAGGACCATCAGTGGCACCACTGAGGAACTCTTGAGCACGGTACCGTCCCCACAGACTGCTCTCCGGGGCCATGTTGCCTGCCCACTGCTTCACTCGGGTGAATGGGTTAAATGCAGATGACTCAAGAAATTTCCTCCGGGACCAATGGAGTAAAAATTAGGCTGACTAAATATCTAGGCCAGCGACAATAAATGCAGTTATTGGCTTGGTTTCTTTACTTAAACAAAACATTCTGTAATCCTCCACAGTTGGCTGTTTACACCTGACTACTGCAGTCTATTCTTGTAAAGTGTCTAGACACCCCTTCTAATTACTCAGTATGGCTCTTTCGTGATGTGCCTATTGCTGACACTGGTGCACACACAAACCTTATATCATATCCATGTAAAAAGCATTGCCAAAAGAATGACAAGCTCTGTAGCAGCCTTTCATGAGCCTAAAGTCACCATGACCAGTGGCAAGCGTCAGTGAGAGGGCTACAAAAGTCCCCCAGCACAAGCCTGTGGAGCTGTGGAGTAGAGGGACTGTCTTCTATTAAATATCTTTGGGATGAGATGGCATTTGTGAACCTGAACTCACTAATGGTCTTGGGAATGAGTGCAATCAAATCCTCATAGCAATGAAGTGTAGAAGCTGTTACTGAGGCAAAGGGCATACACGACTGAGGCATACACGACTATGTTCATAAACCTGGAATAAAGGGAGCACAGCCTCATAGAGAGTTTGGGAAAAGCATGGTTTGAAACCTTATTAGATCAAATGATAACAGTTTTCACCACCTGCTCCTCAAACAGCTGCAGGCAAGCAGCAACTCTTCCGATCCGATTTTTTCTCAGTTTGCTTATACCTGACCCAATTAATAAATGAGAAGCACGCAATTGTTATTTTTTCTTAATAATTGTTAAAAGTTCATCAATTGCCTAAAGGAAGCGCCAATGACCGTTTAATCTGTCTTAATCTCTCTCTGCTGCTTCGGTAGCATACCATGGACAATAATTTCATGTTTTTCCGTCCTTAATAAAGAACAGTAAACTAGTTACTCAAATCACACTTTAAATGTATATGGCACCAATAGACACTGCCTATCTATTGTCTTATTCCTCCATTTATTCTCTGAGCCACTTATCCTTAACCAGGGCCTTGCAGGGGTGCTGGAGCCAATCCCAGTGGTCACAGGGTGAAAGAAACATTGTGGACAGTCCACCACTCCAGCACAGGGCACAGACAAACACATTCACACCTGAAGGCAATATAGCATCTCCGATACACCAGACATGCAGGTCTTTGGAAAAAAACTGGGGCACCCACAACCAACTCCACATAAAAAAGACCCTTGGCCTCAAACCAGGAATCCAATCCAGGGCCTTCTTGCTTGTGAGGCAACACCACTACCCACTGCACCACCATACCACCCGTGTATTACACAAACCCCATTTCCAAAAAAACAAGTGACAGATTTTAGGTTTTTATTGCATTTTTACAGCGTGTCCTAACCTTTTTGGACATGGGGTTTGTACCTGTTTGAGTCAGAATGTTCTCTTCTTCTAATAAGAATAGGTGAATACATTAATATTATTTGGGATACAGTAATCTATACAATCCAGATGCAAAAGAATGAGATCATGTTTGAAAAACAATGGGGTGAATCTTTAACAGAGAGCTTTGTCTGCAACCAAATGGAAATCAAATTTTATCACGAGACCAAAATGACAGCAGCTGAATCTCATCTTAAGAGCATGACTGGCAAACCTGAGCAACGATGCTGCTCTACTGTCTGATAACACAAACAATCAGCAGCCAGACTTCCCTCTGTTATCTAGAAGCTTGGGTGGTAGAAAAGGTGCCTGAGAAGTATGTGAGTATGTATGTGAGACTGTTAATTCAGGGACTGTCATTGAAAAATTGGAGCTATGCAGTCATTTACAATGCACTCAGGGACACGTTTCCCTTCCTCTGATCATTTGCTTCATCTCATGTAAAAAAAAAAAACATGCCAAGCACTGAATAACGGGTCAATTTAATTACTTTAAGCAAACACACTAGGGGTTACTGCTCAACTCATTTATGAGATGTAATGACTTTCTAGCCATGTATTACAGACCTATTTATCAAGGCTGAGAAAGCTGAGGTGGCAGATCTACTTTGTTATTGTCATCAAGCCAGCAACCACAAAGATTTATATTATTCTTCTTTAATTTTATGTGACTTTAGAAAAGACTGAGTTTACTGAAGCAGATCCAAAAGCCTGAATTCATTTTATCCACCTGGAAAACGTGAATTTTTTAATGATCTTGTCTCATGTATAGCATATGTTGCACATATGCCTATACAGAGTATGGAGAATCAATGTTGGTTTTGATATACTTGATGGAAAATAATATGTAATTGTATTTCATCCACTTTAAATGTACACATTTCACTATAAAAAATGATGCAGTTTTTTGACTTAACCTTTTGTGTTCACCTTAACCCTAACCCTGTCTGACTCAAAATGTTGAGTTTATTGAACAGCAAATCAAGTTGACAGAATGTAAAATAGATTAGTGTCCTTTATAATTTACTATTTGAAGATCAATTAACTCAAATTTGGGGTTACTTCCTTTTTTTATTATTTTATTGTACTTTATATATTTATGTTTTGCCACCTGAAACACATTACAGTAATTCGCTTGCAATTAATGTAGTTTTGAATTTTCAGATGCACTGAATATGACCTTTTTTTGTCTGCAGGTTTTAGCACCTAGAAAAGAACAATAAATACCTTTCACCAGCTTTTCAAGGCCCACTCATTTGTTTGGTGTTTAAAACTCTTGTCCTGACTCAAAATTCAGTGGAGGAGTTGAAAAACACAGTGTAGCTGCAGAAATGATCCTTATTTAACTAGGGCGGCTCTCTAGCCTTGACAATTTTGGCAGAAAGGCATATTCACCGCTCAGTACTTAAAGGTCCCATGACATGCTTAATTTTTATGCTTTTATATAGGTCTTAGTGGTCCTCTAATACTGTAACTGAAGTCTCTTTCTGAAATTCAGCCTTGGTGCAGAATTACAGCCATTTCGAACCAGTCCCATGCGGTACCATGCGCTATGTTTACAGTGTATAGCAAAGGCTCGTAAACAGCAGCACGGTTGTCCAAAAAACAAATAAGTACAATATTCACACACCATTCACACACATACCTGAACATTTGCGACAGTAGCCTGCTTCGCTCGTTTGAAAGCCGTGACAGTCGGTGGAGCTAATTTTTTAGGGGAGGGGTGCGAAATTCTCTGGAAGGCAAAGAACGAGAAAGGGGCGGTAACCTTTCCCCCTATGACATCATGCAGGGCCAAATTCCAGATCGGGCCATCTGAGCTGTCGCTCTCTGAACGGCGGAGCAGGATGACCAAGGCACTCTTTACACCTATCGCCATTTCAAGCCACTGCAGAAACATCTCACAAAGTGAAATGTTCATGTCATGGGACTTTTAAATTGTTACAGTTAACAATGTTCATGACACTTTGGCAGTCACGTCATTACAATTACCTTTGACGTACTTCTAGTAGTGTTTTGCCATCCAACTGGTCACATCGCAACAGGAGTGTTTACCACCGTAGTTTTTTTAATATAAAGAGAGAGGGAGAGAGAGACAGATTTGAGTATTTTCTCAACATCCTGTGGCCCATCTGTTAACCTTAGATTTGTTTGTTATGAAGTTTTGCTTTCAATGAAATATTGGTTTTAAGAATAAACTTAACTAACATAGCTTTAGGAGTCTTGGTTCCTTACTCAAGTGGGACTCAAACCTAGTCTGCTGGGCAGAAGGCAGCAACGTTACCCACTAGACCATACCAATAGTTCCCTTAAAGGCAAGAGAGGTGATGTGACCATGGTTATTTCCATAAAATTCCAGCTTTTTAATTTAGAATTCACTTATTGTTTATGTTTGTACAGTCAAAAAAGAGCGGTTCAGGGTACATTTCACTGTATGTTCTACATGTATGACTACGCATATGACAAATAAAGAATCTTGAATCTTGAACGAAAACAGTGCCTCAACAAGTAAATAAATAAATAACCATATAATTTAGGTGAGAAACACTGTGCGTATTTATCAGACTTCCTGGCCGTGAATATTATTTATGAAAAACATACTGAGTAAAGGTGTGTTATCAGAAAAATGGTCAACATTACGGTTCTGGTCTCTGGACTGTGGTTTGTATAGCAGAGGGGATAACAGCCCTCCATCCTGAAGACTGCAATTTCTTTCCATGCCAAGACAAGCATAAAAGCATCACTGGGAACAACTCCTACATTAGATTACCTCAGTAACATGATTAGACTGGAAGTCACTCTGGATAAGAGTGTCTGCCAAATGCTGTAAATGTAATGTATGCTAAATGCCCCCTCTTTACATATTATAAATGCAGATGAAGCAAAGGCAAGTAAGAAAACTGCAAATGCATTTTCCACCTCTCTATAGAGATCATAGGGTAATGTAACACCACACTGTCAGAGTACAAAGTTACTGCACAGGTACATTTTTGATCACCAAGGTACAAATAGCGTAAATGTACCCTCAGAGATATACACGATATGGACAAAAGTACTGGGACACACCTGTTTTTCAGGTTTTGGGCTAGGCCTCTTACTTCCAGTGAAGGATGAACTGGAACAGAGATTGCGAGACAGGCCTTCTCATCTAACATCGGTGCCTGACCTCATAAATGCTCTACGGAATGAATGGGCACATATTCCCACAGAAACTCCAAAATCTTGTGGAAAGCCTTCCAAGAAGACTGGAAGCTGTTCCAGCTGCAAAGGGGGACCAACTTCATATTATAGTCTATGTATATGACTGCAATGTTTCCACTGTTACACGGATGACATCCAGCTCTACCTTACCAGTAAACCCACTTCCAACCTCCCACCTTCCTCCCTTACTGACTGCTTGACAGAAATCAAAACCTAGTTTTCGTCAAATGTCTTTAAATTAAACAGTGATAAAACGGAAGTTCTTCTTATTGGTACCAAATCAACATTATCCAAAACTGACAGCATCTCTACTGATATTGATAATTGCTCCGTTTCCCCCTCTCCACAGGTTAAGAGCCTGGGTGTCATCCTCGACAGTACTCTTACGTTTCAATCTCATATCAATAACATTACCCGGTCTGCATATTGTCATCAACCGCCTCTGTCCCTCTCTTACCCCCTACACTACTGCCATCCTCATTCACAGTCTTGTCACTTCTCGTTTGGATTATTGTAACTCCCTGCTTTTCAGAATTCAGCCGCCCGCATCGTTACCAGAACTCCTTCTATTCATCATATTACTCCTGTTTTGCAGCAGCTCCACTGGCTCCGGGTTGAATTTAAAATTATTCCGTTAACCTTCAAGGCCATTCACAGTCTCGCCCCTCCGTGTCTATCCGACCTCCTTCATGTTGCCACTCCCTCTCGTACCCTCAGATCATCCTCCTCCATTTACTTGACTGTCCTTCCTGCTCGTCTCACCACTATGGGGATCAGAGCTTTCAGCCGCTCTGCTCCCCGGCTCTGGAACTCACTACCACCCGAGCTCAGAAACATCAGTTCACTCTCACTCTTTAAATCCGCACTCAAATCCCATCTGTTCGAGCTTGCTTTCTCTCTTTGATTCATTCGCACTGTTTAAATTGTTTAAATTGAATATGCTTTTAATCTTGTCTGTTATTGTGGTTTTACTGTCTGTGGCACTTGTTTTATTGTACGGTGTCCTTGTGTGCTAGAAAGGCTCCTATGAATAAAATTTATTATTATTATTATTATTACACAGTACACTACAGCATAAATAGATCAGTTGTCACTATTTCCGGCTGACATATTGGTTCTCACTTATAAACATTATAAACAAGCGTGGGGGAATTTGTTAAATCAGCTGGAAACAAGCCTCTGCCCACTAGTCCCTCATGTACATATTTGCTAACACCACCGTTTATCTTCATATATGTATAAATGACATGAAACGGGACATAAGTAATGCAGAGTGGAGTCAAACTTTAAAAGGGCAAATTTCATTAGTTCTTAAAAAATGTGGTGAGACTTGCATGGTCGAGGAGAAATAATAAATTGGGCTCTGGACAGAAAGCTAAATTAGCAAAAATCTTGGTAGAACATCAAATCGCAGGATAGCACAGCAGCAAAAAGACATATTGCCACTGACATTTATTACATTTCACATAGCGTGGTCTATCCTAAAGGTCAGAGGTTCATGTGGTTAAGGACAGTGGGGATTTTTTTTTTTTCAAAATAAGTGGCCTGAATCTAATCAAAAAGTGGTGGGGCATCACCGCAGTGCTGTGAAAAGTGCAGGATCAAATGTCCACTCACCCCTGTTGTTTCAGCAGCCATGCAGGTGTGAGCCAATTAAAGGAAAGTTTTCAGCAGGCTCAAAATTGCACAGTCACAGAATTTTTGTCCAAGTGTGACTGTTAGAACTGCTAAATAACGATAGAGTACATTAACCTCAATTGTCTATCCATACATATGGACTTACATGAGACTAAGAAGCAGCGATTCTGACTGATATTTAAAAATCACTGTACTACTATCCTATAGTACCAGGATTCCTAGGTGCACACTGGGGATTCTTGACTATTGATAAGTTGTTCGGTCTGGGAAATCAGAAAACTTTATACACCATCATATATGAAGCCCTTAACTCACCTCTTGTGACAAGCAGACGTGCACATTTAAGAGTGGCGAAATCCATTAATTACCTTCCAATTTAAGTATTAGACTAAATAAAAAAATTGTTTCCTTATTAATATGGTGAATGATACCACAAATGTGTTATAAGGGGAAAAAAATATTTGTGAACAAAACAATAGTTATTAACAGTTCTCTTAAAGTGAAGAGTTAAGTCTATTGTTTGACTTATCAAAGATTATCTAAGACGCATATAACCCCAAGTACAACAAACTGAAAATCAAGCAAATGTGTGCAAAAAAGGAACTAAAATGAATCTGTGTTCATTTTACTGTTTTACTTTTTGTTCTATTTAGTGGCACAAGCAGGCTATTTTGTACACAAGAGGTCTGCATATGCTGGTTATACTTTAATGAAATAAACATTATTAAATTATACTACTTTACTAAATATACTCCACACTGATTTGAAAACAGCAAATGCGTTTTCCACCTCCCTACAGAGATCATAGGGCAGTACACCACCATACTGTCAGAGGACAGCATTACTGCACAGGTACATTTTTGTTCACCAAGGTACAAATGTGTAAATGTACCCTCACAGGTATACACAATATGAACAAAAGTATTGGGACGCACTTGTTTTTCAGGGTTTGGGCAAGGTCCCTTATTTCCAGTGAAGGGCAATCTTAATGCTTAATTTTGGAAAACGTCATGCTTCCAACTTTGTGGACTGTCTGGGGAAGATCCTTTTCTGTTCCAGCATGACTGTGCCCCAGTGCACAAAGCAAGGTCCACAGAGACATGGTTGGATGAGTTCATGAAATAAACATTACCAAATTATATATATACTAATATATACTGATTTGCAGCTACATTATTTATTGTTTGGATAAGCAGGTATGTTCATTATTGGAAAATAAATCATAATTCAGTCATAAGGATACCCCACTGGTCTGAATATAATCTGCAACATTAGTATGCAACGTACATGCATAAAAATGCATGAATACATCTTTGTGTCTCATTATTATCTTATCTGTCAATGTGCAGAGCCACAGAGCTTGAAGCCTGTTTGAAAGTGAACACTGTGAGTTACCCTGGCAACACTTTTGTTAAAATGCATATTTTGATATTAATCATGTTCATCTCAGCTCTGTGAACATTTACGAAGACAGACAAACCAAAGGGCAAAGCGGATACATTTTTGATAAATCTAAAACAGCTGAACAGTGCAGGAATTACAACCACTTTAGGGGCTCAAGAGTAACAGGACAAACAAATGAAATTGTCTTCTTTAATACTTGCTTGCAACCCACATAAATCACTAGTTGCTTCCGTGGTGATACAACCTCAGACACTGTCTCAGTTTTTCAGTTTAGGCTGAAAACCTACTTGTTTCGTCAGGCCTTCCATAATTATTTTTTCCTGTTAGATGGGAGAGCTGGGAGGTTGCAGACACAGAGAATTATAGTAAACTGGGATGCTGGTGCTATCCTCATGCTACTCCTCACATTCACTCACATTCACTCAGGTTTGTTGACAGTGGAGTAGGGGGCGCCAGTGTCTCAGGGTGCTCTCGTGTCTATCATACCCCTCGGCTCTACCCTTTCTAGCTAGGCTGCTATGGTGAGGTATGCTGGAGTTTCAACTGGCACTCTTTAAAGTTACAAATTATAGCCTATAAACTTAGACAGAACTAACTCTGCTTTCTCTGAGGGGAACAGCTGCACATTTGTCTAACCTGACTGATCACCATCAGGACTCCAGGTCAGCTGGGGTCCCTTTCCCTAAGTGTCCTCAACTGGTTTGGCTGCTTTCAACTCCCCACCTGCTCCTCCCCTATTCAAGGGCAACTGCTGTTCAAAAGCTCTGTCAGAGAATTTTGATTCTGTTCCTGTGGACTGGAGACTCAAACTACTCCTCACTCAGACTCTGACAAAAACAACCTCTACTGACTCGAACTGTACAAACTCCGCAAGCCATAGATGGCCAATCTGTTCAACAGTTAAGTCTGTACATGAAGGCCTTCTTTTGTTAGTTATCCCCATAGAGACTTTCTTTCTCCAGATCAACCAGAGAAGGATGTGTCCCCCTTTTGAGTCTTTGTTCCTCCCAAAGTTTCTTCCTCCAGCTTTAGGGAGTTTTTCCTCGCTTCTTTTGCCCTAGGCTTGCTCACTAGGGACTCGGACTGGGATTCTGTGAAGCTGCTTAGCTACAACATTGATTGTAAAAAGCCCTATATAAATAAAACTGAATTGAACTGAACTCTGCTAGACCATTGCTGATGCTGTCTTCTGTTCCTGGTTCTGCTTGGGATATTTTACCTTCCCTTTTGGCTTCAGGTGATCTACCATTATAGAATATAGCACTTTTTGGAACAGTCTTGGGTTACTTTTGCAGTATGACTTGGGTCATTGTCCATCTGTACCATAAAGTGTCACCCAGTTAGTTTTTAAACATTCGGCTGAATCTGTGATAATATAGCCTTATACACTTCCGCACTCATCCTGCTGTTTTTGCCTTTAGTTTCATCATTAAACACAAGGGAATCAGTTTCACTGGCAGCCACCCATGATCATGTCAGAACACTCTCATCACTATGCTTGACAAATGAAATGGTATGTTTTGGACCAGCAACAGTTATATCCTTTCTCCATACTGTTATTTTTTCCCATTATTACGGTACACAGTTGTTTCTTTGGTCTTTAAGCTGTTGTTCCAGAGTTCCAGGACTGAACAGACATTTAAAAAATATATATTTTGTAAACTTTACCCAGGAGTCTTCTCTGGACTGTTGACTTTGACACAGACACGCCTACCTCCTGGAGAATGTTTTTGATTTGGCCAAACTGTTATGAGGGGACTTTCCTTCACAAGGAAAGAGTCCTTCTGTCATCCACTACAGTTTTGTCTGTGATCTTCAAGGCCTTTTGATGTTTCTGAGCTCACCAACACACTCTTTCTTTCTAAGGGTGTATGAAATAGTTGACTTGGCCACTTAATGTTTTGTTATCTCTCTGATTACTTTGCTGCAGCTTTTCAGCCTGGCGATGGTTTGCTTCACTGGTAGTGACAGATCTTTAGACATCATACTGAGAGTTAATAACAACAGATTACAAATGCACATGCCACACTTGAAATCAGCTCTAGACCTTTTATCTGCTTGTTTGCAAGTGAAATAAGGATGGAAAGACATACACCTGGCCATGGAACAGCCAGACGGCCATTTGTCCAATTACTTTTGATCCCTTACTAATTCTGCACTTAATTTCAACTGTTACATGCTGTGGCAGACAGCTAAAATAACAATATCTTTGTCAATGTCCAATATTTTGGCAGTTGATTGTATCTTAATTCTCCACTTTTAGTCTCTTAACTTTCTCATTCTATAAAAATCTTTTGTTACTTGAAACCATGAAGCCGAAGCCAGCACCAGGAACGTTATGTTACCAGCCAGACCAGTGCCTGTGAAGCTCACTAATGACAGCTAGCCCTCTTTTGATCTGTCAGAGGGCTTGCTGACACTACAAGCAGTGGAGGGATGATTTATAGAGGGCCAAAATTGATTGAATTCATGTATTTAGCATGAGAGTGCTCAGCTTTTAGTAACATGAAGCCTACTTTTATAAATCTCCAGGCCTTAAATTTACCAAAGTTGTCCATAGATTTTCCGGTTTAACTATCCATATGTCCTTTATTAGAACAGGGACACTGTGTTATCATTGTCCGCTCAGTGATCTAGCTGAAGGTCTGAGGTGATAGAGCTATTCCAAATGCTGTCCTTTCAAAAAACAGCGAAATCAGAAGCTCAAAATCAAACTGATTACAAAACAAACACAAAAAAAAACATGCCGCACTTTTTGGTTTGTCATATCTGCATATTATTATAAATCTTGAAAGCTCTGCGGTTGTCTGATGCGAACTTTAAATGAATAAGAGATTGCCATGGTTACAGCACCAACCATGTATCTTCCTTCAGCAAGATCTAATACCCGTCACTTCATCAAAGACTAATTTGAATTATTGGCAAGAAAAATATGAGACAATGGCTGCAAGGGCATCACTTGAATGCATTCAAGTAAAAAAAAAAAAAGCACATGGATTCCGTACTGATATGCTTAAAATAGAAACAGAAAAGATATAAAGGTTTGTGATTAACATTATTTTTAGACAGCACATGATCAGTGGCTCACCAGCAAGGACTATTTTAGAACACACTGAATTGCACAGTTCCTCCATTATACTCTTCATACCTGAGGGCAATAGCCATTCTTCACTAAGGTTACTGTAATATTATTGCTATTATTATTAAGAGCTATCAGCTTCTTGCAGTCATATGGATAGTGTTTCTTCAGAATAGCTGTCTGATTGGATCTTTAGGCTTCCTAATGGCTTGTCTATGACTTCTCTCACTCAATTAAGAGGTTCCGTCATTTGGTCAAAGATCCTCTTGTTTGTTTTCTTTACTAGCCGAGGTACTCTCAAAGGTCTTCATCAAGTTCATAGGTTTCAATATTTCCCTGTTCTTTCTTTTATTATCCAGCTTTCACATTCATTAAAAACAGAAAAGCCCCAAGACTAGACACCACTCATCTTTATTTGTAGAGATTATTGCACTTGACGTTTTTTTAAAGATTACTTATTATAATTAAGACTGTTGATGTCAGGTTTTTTTACTTACTTTTTGTACGGTAGCATTCATATTTTTACAGCATGTAGTGTCTGGAAGAAAAAAAAAAACTGTACTGACCTAGTAAGTCCTCTAAGATCCAAATAATTTAAAAGCAAAGGTACATCACAGTCCTTAAAGTTCAACTGTGTGCCTTAACTGAGTTTTAAAGGTCTCGGGGCACATCTGTACCACTTTTTGAGTAAAAAATAAAATAAAAATATAAAAGGTCTGGGGTCGAACGAGAGTGCAGGAGTCAGTGCATCTTAAAATATTTAACTGAAGCAGAATCTGAAACATTTATGTTTTAAAGATCCTGAAGACATACCCTTGAGGGTCCCACCCCAGTGACCCGAGTGTATAGTTCCTCCGGATGGCACAGCGGGTACTCAGTCGGGAATACCTGCTGTAGCGCTTCCTTCAAACTGGCTAAACTGTGCTATTCATGAGCAATTTCACAATTTCCTTGACTTCTGAGGGGTACCTAGATGATGACAGCTTTCCTTTTCAGTCTTTGCTTCTCTCATGGTTTCTTATTCATTGGAGTTGTTTTCCTTGCTCATTATAAATAGCCTGACTATACAGCTGCTTAGTGACAGTGCCATATCAGCTTAATTTAAAACTGTTAAATAAATTTGTCATTATTTCCTAAAATTCTTCATGTATAACATATTATTGAGCATACTGACATCTCAGTTTTCTATCCAGGCATTAACAAAGTCCTATCTTATCTCATCAGACATTTTGTATTTTATATTTGTCCAATCTAAGCAAGTAGTATTAGGTGATTTAGGTGAAGGACATGTCTATGCATTTGCTTTCATGAGGGAAAAAGACATTGATATGCATTTTTTGCAGATTTTTATTAAATATCAGCATACATTCCATGATGGCATTAAGAGCCAGTAAGTTATTGCCTTTAAAAGCTGGAAACAGATATTTTGTTTAGATTTTTACACAACTTACATGCAACTATCAAAATACAAGATATCAGAACACAATGAGAGAAAGTGAGACCAACACTATTGTATTTGAAGCCCAACTGATGAGTTATTTTTGGGGTTTTTTTAGTCTTTACCCTGAGGGCAGAATACTGATTGAAGCCAACAAGGCAGTAAACATGTTTTGTCTTTTCTCATTCACCTACGATCGTCTAAAATCTCTATTACAATCTCTGAGACAGCTGGATTATCAACATTTCTGCCTGAGGCACAATGTTTTAACATTCTCAGTTCTGTCCATCCCATCCCAATCACTCCCTCCTCTACAATCTAGAGAAAATAACTGTTCATCATAATCCATTACTTTGATAGTGAATCCTCCTTACAAAACCCACAGTGTCAGGACAAAGGCATTGAAATGGTGTGAATAAAATCACATCATTCAGTTTAATTTAACTTGTGTAAGAATGTGTATAATTTACCCTACATGTACAAAAGTATTGGGACACCTGTTTTTAAGGGTCTGGGCTAGGCCCCCTACTTCCAGTGAAGGACAATCTTAATGCTTCAGCATACCAGGGCATTTCGGACAACGCCATGCTTGCAACTTTGTGGACACAGTTTGGGGATAAAGTTCGATGTGGAAGAACTTGACTGGCCCACACTGAGCCCTGACCTCCACCCTGATCTAACACTCTTGGGAGGAACTGGAAGGGAGATTGTGAGCCAGGCCTTCTCGTCCAACATCAGTGTCTGATCTCATAAATGCTCTACAGAATGAATTGGGCACAAATTCCCACAGAAACAGCAAAATCTTATGGAAAGCCTTCCAAGAGGTGTGGAAGCTGTTATAGCTACAAAGGTGGGACCAACTCCATATTAAAGTCTATGTATCTGAGTTATTAAAGTCTCTGTTGGTGTAATGGTCAGGCGTCTTAGTACTTTTGTCCATATAGTGTATGCTATTCTCATCTTATCCACTAGAGTAACTAGAATTGTTGGGGAGAGTTGAGTAGAACCTTAAAGTTTTAAAGTTTCATTTTTTCATAGTATGTAGTGGTTTTAGATGTTATATTACAAAATCCTTGGCATCTCAACTTCTGTCCTTTACTTTTAAAATAATGCCTAATCAAGCCACCGCATCTAATTCCTCTAAATCGCTGGTAAAATCATGAGGTCATTTCTGTTCTTCCGATCCCTAACACTAATGAAAATCTACTGATTTTAAACACACAGTTTATATTAATATAACTCTATTGGGGGGCATCCAATATAAATATAAATCTATAATATAAATCTATTGGGGGGGCATCCAAATAAAATAAGACCAGAATTTTTAAATGGAGGTTAAACATGGGAGTTATTTTAGCTTTAAAAAAGTTGTTCTAATCCATCCGTTGAAAAGTTTTTAGTGGTTCTTATATGGCATCATTCCAAAGAACCTTTGCTGGCCTTTTTTGGATTGTAGGAGATAAGTACTTTGCCCACAGGCACGATGGCAGACAGGTCATATCTAGATTCCGGTATTATAAACTCTCCAGTTTGCAGCCCAGTCACCAATCATGAATATCAATCAGTGCCGGGATTTCAAGCCGGCACCCC
>JBBPCX010121814.1:0-17500 GCA_037974365.1 Hydrocynus forskahlii
CCTCTCTCTTTCTGTCTCTCCCTCTCTCTCTGTCCTCTCAGCCCCCCCTCTCTCTCACAGTCTCTCTTCCTCTCCTCCCTCTCTCTCTCTTTCTGTCACTCTCACTCACAGTCTCTCTCCCTCTCCTCTCTCGCTATCTCTCTCTCTCCCTCTCCTCTCTCTGTCCTCTCAGTCTCTCTCCCCATCTCCCCCCCCTTCTCTGTCCTCTCACTCTCTCTCTCTCCCCCTGTTTCTCTATCTTTCTGTATCTCTCTTTTGGCATGATCTTAACTTTTTAAGTTACCTAGCCTCTCTGCTTGGTCCATTGTCGTCCACTTCAGTTTCTGCAGGCCTCATTCTTTACATTTTACATGTGGAACCATGACTGCAGAGTTTTTAAACCAATCATCATTTTAGCTACCTCTAATTTCTATATCGCCATCACAGTTGACAGTCAAGCTTCATTAGTCAATTTAGAATCCCCAATTCACCTGATGCGCATGTCTTTGGACTGTGAGCGAAACCCAGAGAGCCCGGAGGAAACTTACGCCACCACAAGGAGAACATGCAAACTCCACACACACACACACACGCACACACACACACACACCCTGAAGGTGTGTGCCACTGTGGGGCCTGGAAACAAAATTAGACAAAACTTAAACAACTTAATTCATAGTAGTATTTCGACTCCTTTTATTTCATTTTGCGACAGCTCAGTACTAAGGAGGCCTGGAGGCAGATGCAGTTGCGCACGAGACTGCTCCAGTGGCAGGCGGAGAAAGTTTTGAAGTATTTTCATAGCTTTGAAAATCAGAATCAGAAAACAGAGAGAGAGAGAGAGTGAACAGAGAGAGACAGAGGGGTGGGGGGGAGAGACAAAGAGAGAGAGAGTGGGAGAGAGAGAAAAAGAGAGACAACGAGAAAGAGAAAGAGACAGATAGAGGGAGAGAGAGTGAGAGAGAGTAAGATCTGTTTCCAATTTTCAGGAGGCAGTGGAGAGGTGGTGGGACGGAGACAGGAAATGAAAGAATGGAGCCGTGGAGTTGGCTACAGAACCTAATCTCTCTCCTTCTCTCAGCCTCACTCTCTCTTTTTCTCTCCTTTCTTTCTCCATCTCTCTCTTTCACTACTTGCACCCCCCTCTCTGTCTCTCTCTCTCTGTGTCTCTCTCTCAGTCTCTCGCTCTCTCTCGCTTTGTCTCTCTCTGTGTCTCTCTCTCTTCCCCCTTCTCTCTTTCTGTCTCTCTCTCTCTCCCTCTCCTTCTCCTGTGTTTTGTCAGGAGAAAGAAGGCATGCGGGGGTGGACAGGAGGATGTGGGGGGGGGGTGTGAGGAAGAAGGAACGAGGGATGAAGGGAGAGAGAAAGAGGTAAAATGGGTGGAGGGTTTTGAACAGCTGGATGTTCAAACATCCCGTATGAGCTATGAAGAAACACTGGGAGGAGACGAGGGAAAGTACCTGGCTGTGTGTGCGTGTTTGTGTGTTTTTGTGAGTGCGTGTGTTAGAGTGTGTGTGTGTGTGTGTGTGTGCGTGAGGGTGTGTATTTATACAAAGTGTTTTGGTACTTGTAGTATCTAAAGAGCATCTCTGACACCTACAGAGTGCCTCTCTATAAACCAAACACACACGCACTCACTCACAAACACACTCACACACACACACACACACACACACACACACAATGATCTCCATCAGCCCCCTCTTATAATGCACACGTCTGCTCCTCATCTGTAATAATACTCTCGTTTGCTTGGCTCTGGTGTTTGTGTGTGTGCCTGTGTGTGTGGGCGTGAGGGTGTGTGTGTGTGTGCGTGCGTGTGTGTGTGTGTGTGTGGGTGTGTGTGTCTGTGGGTGTGTGTCTGTGTGTCTGTGTGTGGGTGGGTGGGGAAAAGTATGGGGCGGGGTTATGAGGGACACTGCAGCTGGAGACTAACACTCTGCTGCCTAAACGACACGCTTGGCAAACACACACCACTGTGGCAGGAACTCAGTGTCTGTAAATTAGATGGTCTGTAAATGGGCTCTTCTGTTAAATTCTGACTAAACATGAGGGCAGTGGAGGAGCGAGAGCTGCTGCACCATCTGTTAAAAGTGGCATCATTCATACTGTGGTATGAACCCTTTAGAATTGTCTACATTTCTGCATAAATATGAACTGAAACGTCATCGGATTTTCACACCAGTCCTCAAAGTAGATAAAGAGAATCCAATTAAATAAATGAGACAAAAATATTTCACTTGGTCATTTATTTATTCAGGAGAATGATCTAATATTACATATCTGTCAGTGGCAAAAGTATGTGAACCTCTAGGATTGGCAGGTAATTTGAAGATGAAATTAGAGTCAGGTGTGAGTGGGCAGCCTGTGTTATTTAAAGAACATGGATCTATCAAAGTGTTAACACATGTCTGTGGAAGTGTATCATGGCACGAACAATGGAGATTACTGAGGACCTCAGAAAAAGGGTTGTGGACACTCATCAGACTGGAAAAGGTTACAAAACCATCTCTAAAGAGTTCAGACTCCACCAATCCACAGTAAGACAGATTATGTACAAATGGAGGACATTTAAGACCGTTGTTACCCTCCCTAGGAGTGGTCGATCAACTAAGATCACTGCAAGAGCAAGGCGTGTAATAATCGGCCTGGTCACAAAGGACCCAGGGTACTGCTAAGCAGCTGAAGGCCTCTCTTGCACTAGCTAATGTTAATGTTCATGAGACCACCATCAGGAGAACCCTGAACAATGGTGTTCACGGCAGGGTTGCTAGGAGAAAGCCACTCCTCTCAAAAAATAAAACATTGCTGCTCATCTGCAGTTCGTTAAAGGTCACATGGACAAGCCAGAAGACTATTGGAAGAAGTTTTTGGTTTGAATGAGAAGCATTATGTTTGGAGAAAGGAAAACACTGAATTCCAGCATAAGAACCTTCTGTGAAACATGGTGGTGGTAGTATCTTGATTTGGGCCTGTTTTGCTGCATCTGGGCCAGGACAGCATGCCATCATTGATGGAACAATGAGTTCTGAATTATATCAGCAAATACTAAAGGAAAATGCCAGGACATCTGTCCTTGAACTGAATCTCAAGAGAAAGTGGGTCATGCAGCCAGACACCGATCCTAAGCACACAAGTCATTCTACCAAAGAAAGGTTAAGGTAGAAGTTAATGTTTTGGAATGGCTTAGTCAAAGTCCTGACCGTAATCCAATTGAAATGTTGTAGAAGGACTTGAAGTGAGCAGTTCATGCGAGGAAACCCACCAACACTCCAGAGCTGAAGCTGTTCTATAAGGAGGAATGGACGAAAATTCAGAAAATCTGTTCTGTGTATCATCCCAGAACCATTTGCATGGAAGCATCCTCCATATCATGATGCTCCCACCACCATACTTCACTGTGGGTGTGGTGACCTTGGGATCATATATGCAACAATTATTTCTCCGAAAACAACGTGCCAGTGTTAATGTGCAGCTACCACAGAATTACATGAAATTAGCTAACATCAGCTAGCGCTAACACGCAGCTATCGCAGAATGAGCTAGCATTAGCTAATGTTGACATGTAACTCTGGGGAATGAGGAGACATAATTTGATGTGATTTAGCTATTGTTAGCTAGAGTTAACATGTAACTACCTCAGAATGTCAGGTAATGTTTGTTTATTTGGAATATCGTTGTTTTGTTTTTTTTTCAATTTATTTTAATTACCCGAGTTTTAGCCTTTTTCAAAATTCTCTTTAATTTATTTGTAAAATATTTTGCATAGTTTCATAGGCTGACTCAGAGGCTCATTTCACAACATGTTGTACTTGGATAAGTGTGTGTGTGACAAATAAACAATCGATAAAAGTATCTTGAATTGTGAGTGAGCTAATCTTAGGAATCAAGTGAAATGAGGTGATGTGACTTAGTTATCTAATGTTAGCACTTGTTAATTTGTATCTACCTCAGAATGAGCTAACATTAGCTAGTGCTAACATATAACTTGTTTTTATGAGTTAACGTTTGTGCTAACATGCAACTACATCAGAATCAAGAGAAACTGGGAGACTTAGATAGCTAATGTAATGGCTAACATTAATAAGAAAGAACTTTATTTATCCCGAGATGAAGTATTTTGTCATTAGCATGCTCAGTGCAACAAGAAGGATAACATATAATAATACTATCGACTTAAATAGACAATAAACAATAGTGTAACAGAAAGAACATTATTGTAACACAATAACTGTAACACTGGCGTTGCTGTGTGTAAGATTTAGTGCGCTGCACCAGCAGATCAGTAGTGCAAATGGTAGTAAAAGTGAAGAATAATAAAAATAAAATGAATACAATAAAATAGCAGCAGATGATGAGGGGATGAGATTAACATTCAGTCAATTCACAGATTTGTTGCACAAATTAATGTGTAACAACTGAAGTAAAAATCTAAGATTAATATTAAAGTTAGCCGTTGCCATATTGATCTAAACTTTTTCCCCTAAAGATCTTGTAGAAACTTTGTCCGGATAGAGTGAAATGAGATTGCTTAGTCATCTAATGTTAGCTAGTGTTAACATGTATCTACCTCAGAATGAGCAAACAGTATCTAATGTTAACATTTAACAACCTGGAATCAAGTGAATGAGGTGACAAAATTAAGTTAGCCAATGTTCGCTAGTGTTAATATGTAACTACCTCAGAATCAAGTGAAATGGGGCGACTTAGTTAATTTACATTAGTTAGTGCCAGCATGAAAATTCCTCAGACTCAAGTGAAATTAGGAGATTTAGATAGCTACTGTTATATCTAGCGTTAATAGAATAAAGAAAAATGGTTTTAGCTGCCATATTTTCTGTGGACAAGAGCATCTCTACAACTAAACATAATTGTAAGAATTATTGTTGTACTGTGTAGCTCAACTAAAAACAAATGCTAAAATCTGCTAAAAACAAATCTAGCATCCAATTTGATACAACTCTGAAAGCAAAACTACCTCTTTTGTGTCATGTTTTTCCCTTTTTTAGCCAGACCATTTTTGTCAAAAGTACAATTTATTCAAAAAGTACTGGTCTTGATTTAGTCGCTAACAAAAATTAGGTTAATGGGACCCTATTAAACAGCATGCGAGTCGATATGCGTAACACTCACTCTGGTTAATGTAGTTTAATGACAGCTACTTCTGCTGGTAAGAATTGCCAGGGAATGATTCAGCAAGGCTAAACAGAGCTCCAGGAGTTTACGAGAAATGCAAAAAACTTAGATAGACCTTCAAGTCCCACCATTTGACATAAATGCCCCCTTTCAGCTCCCCAGTCGACAGCTGTGTGAAAACAAACATCGGCGCCAATTACACGGAAAACAGCTCAAAGCAGACGAGCGTTCAGAGACAGCAAACTCACACAAGTACTAACCTCGCAACCTCCCAGCTCCCCAAACCCGCCAGGGCTGCTCTGAATGTAGATCATCCCAGAAGAGGAACAGTAGCCATGGGGGTGTCTATGTCACCTTGTTGGGGTCACTGCTAAGAATGATCCACCAGAAAATTTACATTGGTGGTCAAAAACTGACTAATGATGAAAATGATGGAGGGGGTTGAAAACTGTGCAGCAAAAATTGTCTGTAACTGTAGACCTGTGGAGTGGACCAATAAGGTAAATGGATTTTTTCCATCAAATTGGACGGTTTACATTCTACTGGGCTCCAAAGATGGATTGCTGGCATCTGGAATCACCACAAAGCTAGTCCAGGATGAAGGTGAGGAAGAGGAGGGTGTGCTCTAATATCAGATTTTAATCCTATGCCTTGCCACAAAAGGCCAAAGCTTCCCAAAGCATTGTGGGAAATTGTATTGCTGGAGGCCAGAGTCATTAGTGTGTTGGACAGCGTGAGTAGTTTTGTCCCATTGCTGCCATTAAAGAGTCATTGAGCCCCCATGCAAAAGCGTTTAGCGTCTTCTTATCGTTCCTTTCTGAAACTATTTTCATGAGTTTTGGCTATTTTCATGAGCTTGTAATTCAAGCACATTTCATTCAAACACAATTAATGTCAAAACACAATGATTATGGTCCTCAAAATGCCTTTTTAGGCTGGGCGTTGTGCCCAACGTTGTTCGGAATGTTCAGTAAATCATTTCAACCAAGGGCGGCATTTTAGGGGGCAAAAGATCCAGGTTTGTTTTGGACCAAGGCCTAAAAACACAAAACAATGTAAAAAAAAAAAAACAAAACCCAGAAAGTAGGAGTGGAGTTCGTGCTCTGGTCAAGTCATTTGGCATTATTGCTATGAAATAATGGATCACTGTAAAGCAGTCTCAGCAGACTGAACGTTAATGTCTTGTTAATAAATTGAATTACAAGGTAAAATGTTAAATAAGGTGAAAGGTAAAAAAAAATTAATACAGCAAAAATAACAATTGCTGTAAATGTATATTGTAATATTTCAGTTTATTATAACAGTGCAAAATTCGAAACAAAAGTGCATTTAGAGAGTTCTAAGCTCATATACTAGTCACGATACAACATTTGATAGCATAGTGGATAGCACTGCTGTCCCCTGGGGTTTGATTCCCTGTCTGAGTGAATGCACCACTCTGCAGTAATAGGAGTCCTTGGGCAATACTCCTAATTCACCTACAGCTATGATAAATGGTGATCGTGGAAAACAAACTTTGTAACTGAACTGTGCCCAGGCAAGATTTATGGCCCAATGAGAGAAAACAACAGACAGCTCTGCATGTCCCTCTTCTGTCCTGCACGTTTTGTTTCAGAGTGCTTTTGCAGAGCTCAAAGAGGTGGAAAAGTGATTTTAGCACATCCCCTTCTTGCACTTAAGTACCGTGGAGTGTTAGAGAGAGTGAATTATAAGAGTTCCTGGCAGGAGAGGCCTTGGTTGGGATAGTTTATGGCGTTCCCCCACCAGCGGCCGTTTCATCCCCCCGTCCGGAGCTCCATGTACGACCGACTCGCGAAAATAGAGAGGAGAGTGTAACACAAGACATGAACAGAGGGGCGGAGGGGAAAATGGGACAACAGAAGGAATCTTTTTTATTAGTTTTTGTGAAAGATCAGTAAGATAGGAGGGGGCCAGGAATGTGCTCTGGTCCTCATTCAACAATTTTCCATTACGCCTGTTTGTTTGGCTGTTCTTCATCTTTATTAGCAATTTTAGACGTTAGCCCAGAGGTGCTGAACTCCTGGACGGCCAACTAAAGCAACTAAAACAACTAAAGCAACTAATGGCCGACTCGAATCAGGTGTGTTTGACCTGGAACCCCCCCCCCCCCGGCCTGTGCAGGACTGGGAGGGCAGATGTGGAACATGATTTTAGCCTTGAAGAGAAAGTGTAGCGAACAAATCAGATTCACTCAGTTTCCACCTCTCCTCTCAACTGTATCTGATTTGCCAAGACGTGTTTGTCATTTATTGTTATTTATTTATTCTAGTTACTTATTTCTTTGTGTCTATTTACATGGAACTGCCATTCATTTACTTATTTTGTGTTTGCTTATTTTCGCTTATAATGATTTATTTAATTGTGTTTTGTTATATTTAATTGTATTTGTGTTCCTATTTTATTGGGCTAATTTGTGATTATATTCATGTATTTATATTTAAGTTATTTATTTGTGTTTATTTACAATCAGTTGTATTTACTCGTTTTATTGTATGTAGATTTTAATGTATTTATTTGTTTCCGTCATTGTGTTTATTTATATTTAACTATACTGTTTATTTATTTATTCATTTATCTTTAACAGGTCTAATTTTAGAAACTTTACAGCAACAGTCAGTGGTCAGTTAAACAACAGGAGTGTATAAAGTGCTACACTGAAAGGCCATTTTTACAGTGAGTCAGAAACTGGAGAAACTGCGATCTTGGTCGTCCCGTAATAGTGAGGGATGGAAGCAGTTCGCATGGCGCCTCACATGCGATCTAAATTAGACTCGCTTACGTGGTTTCTGATACCACGTGGCATTCAGTACTGGATGAAATCCATGTCAAGTTCATTTAAAAACATACTTTCGTCCATCTTCTTGGATAAAATTGTCATACAGTGTCAGAAATCATATAAGTGAGACTATCTGATATCACGGAACAACTCGATTTCAATTCGAAACAAGTATTTGATTATTTAGACGTTGCTGGGTAGCTACATCAGCCTTGGAGCTCGAAAGTAAAGCTAAAGAACTCCAGACACCATCTTACAGTAAGAACAGTACTGAGTAAATTTTACCTTTTTTCCAAGCCCTCACTCTCAGATACTATTCAAGTTAGAGGAGAATTGACCTTGGGCCGATCTTGGCCCTGAAGCACTTGCAGGAGAACGAGCCCTGAAATCTCACTCTTCTAAAACCCTCTACTGGGGCCTTGAGAAAAGAAACAAAGGAGATTTGCGAGGCAGGCACCAGCTTGTTTTGTGACAAAATATTGAAGCGACTTGGCAGGACAGTGCGTTGCTCTGTCGGTCGTGGCCAAACGTCAGAAACGTAGCCAGAAGTTTCTTAAAGAGGTCCTAAATCAGGACGGCCAGCAGAGAGGAACCAGCCGAGAAATACTGGACCATTCAGCCTGAAACTGAACATGATGTGGTTCCAGCATTACAACAGACCTGGTGTTTTTAATTAGTCAGTGTGTGTTTGTGTGTGTGTGTGTCTGTGTGTGTGTGTGAGTATGAGCCTCAGAAATAAAGCAGTACATGTCATCTGTGTTGTGGTCGTTTGACTCTGCGGTGAGGTCAAGGTTCTGGGGTCACTGGCTAAATAAAGCCTGACCCCAGTGACCCCACTGTGTGTGTGTGTGTGTGTGTTTGTGTGTATGTGAGTGTATGTGTGAGTGTTTGTATGTTTGTGTGTGTCGGTATATATGAGCGTGTGTGTTTGAGTGTAGGTGTGTGTGTTTGTGTGTTTGTATGTGAGTATGTGTGACTGTTTCTGTGGGTGTATGTGTGTTTGTGTACAGATGTTTGTGTATGTGAGTGTAGGTATATGGTGTGTGGCCAAATACAATCAAACTACTGCAAACGTGTTCTTCTCCTCCATTCTGTTTTCCTCATCTCCTCTCCTCTTTTCTTCTCTTCTCACCAGTCTCTTTTCCTTCTCTTTTCCTCCTCTTCTCTTCTCACTAGTCTCTTTTCCTCCGTTCCTCCTCTTCTCTTCTCACCAGTCTCTTTTCCTCTTCTTCTCTTCTCTTCTCTTCTCTTCTCACCAGTCTCTTTTCCTCCTCTTTTCCTCCTCTTCTCTTCTCTTCTCACCAGTCTCTTTTCCTCCGTTCCTCCTCTTCTCTTCTCACCAGTCTCTTTTCCTCTTCCTCTCTTCTCTTCTCTTCTCACTAGTCTCTTTTCCTCCTCTTTTCCTCCTCTTCTCTTCTCTTCTCACCAGACTCTTTCCCTCTTTTCCTCCTCTACTCTTCTCTTCTCTTCTCACCAGCCTCTTTTCCTCCTCTTCTCTTCTCTCCTCTTCTCTTCTCACCAGTCTCTTTTCCTCCTCACCTCTTCTCCTCTCTTCTCCTCTTTTTTATCTTCTCTTCTCACCAGTCAATTTTCCTCTTCTTCTCGTCTTTTCCTCTTTTTTCTTTTCTTATCTTCCTCTCTTCCTCTTTTCCCTTCTCTATATCTTATTCTCATTTTTTTCTTCTAATCTGTTCTATTCTGTTTCCATCTTCTTTCCTTTCTAGTTTCTTTTTCCTCTCTGTTGGGTTCCTCTCTGTGAGGTGTTTCTCACAGTGGGTTCTCCATGGTGTATCTGGATCCCATGTGTGCTGTGTTTTTTACTGCGCTGTCGTTCAGGATCCTCACTCATCAAAACCGGATGTTTCGGTGAGAATTTTCCCATGTGTGATTTATCAGGAGATGCAGGAGTGACGCAACCCGACTGGCAGATCCTCAGCCTTCTGTCTCAACACGTATCTGCACTTTCTTATCTTAATCATGTTTTCGCCTCCTTCTCTACTCTCATCTTCTCCTCTCCTCATTTCTCCTCTCTTCTCTCCCCTTCTACACTCTTTTCTTCTCTCTTCTTTGATTCTTCTTTCTTCTCTTACCTTCTTCTCCTTTTCTCTCCTCTCTTCTCACTTCTTCACTTTTTCTTCCCTTCTCCTCTTTACTCCTCTCCTCCTTTCTCTTCTTTTCTTCTCTTTTCTTTGCTTCTTTCTTTATCTCTTCCTTTCTCCTCTCTTTTAGACTCTTGTCTTCTTCTGTTTTCTCCTCTCCTTCTCTTGTCTTCATTGTCCCTCGTTCTCTTCATTTATTAACTCTTCTCTTCTCATTTTTTCTCTCGTCTTCTCTTTTCTTCATGCCTCTTCTCCTACATCATCTTCTCCTTTTCTCATAACCTTTCTTCATAGTTGCACATGTTGTCTGTATTTTTTGTACTGTTATTTTAACAGTACTTGTTCTTTTTTTCTTTTTCTTTATCTTTCCCTCTCCTTCCCTGTAACCCGTGCATGCTGCTTCGGTAGTTTACCTTCAGTCTCAACTACTTCAGTTTGCTCTTTCTTTAGAATGTTCCTGTTTGTTTAAGCAAATAAAACAGACAAACACAAAGCCGTCTCCACCACACGCTCTCTCAGAAGTCCAGTATTCTCGATGGTGGGAGTAATTCCACACACATTCACCATCCTATACTGGCACTCCTAATTAATTGACGGGACTCTCCCAAAAGTTCACTCTGAAGGCATGGAAATAAAACACACTCCCAACGTCGTTTCCTGGGTCTGTCTGACATACTGACTATTTTCCATTGAAGCATTGTGGAAAACACGACACGCACAGTATGGAGCCAGGCCCTCCATGGTACAACCCTACATTGAGATAAAGAGGGGCTGTTGTCTAAGATGGACCAAGTTTAATCCCTGCTGATGCCTTAGCCATCTATAAACACAAATCCTGGGCTATTAATACTGTACAAATATAACTTAACAGTTAACAGTTAAGTGAATTTCTAGCAACACTGATAGTGGTTAGGTAATCTGTAATTGCTGTAATTGAGATCAATAGTAGATCAGTAGTATTGATACAAGTGATATTCACATGGTAAGACTATTATACATAATAATAATACTGATATTCCACATAATGAAATGATTTAGCACTCATTAAGAAAGCTGAAGACTATTGCATGTAAGATGTTTCACATAATGATAATGTTTTAGCACTCAAATAAGAAAACTGCCCAATATTGCACATGGTATAAAAATGCATTTTTCCTGAGGGTTTTTTTCTGATATTTTGAGTGTGTTTTGATATTTCACGGTCCAAACTGAAGGCTCTGACTTTTATGGACTGGTATTCATCACATTTCAGTAAAGTCAATGCTGAGAACAGCATACAACAACAACAACACACACATCTGAGCGTACTGTTCCCCATTGAACCGCAGAGTACAATGATGGATGGCCATAGTGTAAGTGCTGAGAATGTTCAGCGTAGTTGAACTTGCATAGTGGCGCCTCATTTAGCGTGCATTGCCTCTGCCTGTGTGTATGTGTGTATGTGTGTGTTAATCTCCATCACTCACTCGGCCTCCATGTTTGACTCTCTGCTAACTCATCCGTGCTGCCATGGCGGGGGAGCCTCGCACACGGCCGCCACACACACCTACCAAACCGGCACAGCAACATGGACTGATGGATGATAAGGCTTGGTCGAGCTCCCCACTCTCACTCCCTCTCCTGTATGGTAATGAGGTGCGAATCCCACGGATGGATTGAGTGACACAGGACACGTCCATTTGAGTGCAATGTCCAGTTCTCTACAGAAGCGAGCTGCTGGCGTGTGCTTCCTCTGAGACGTCCACGAACCTCAAGAACCCACAGCAAGTGCCTTTCCAAGAAAGGACGAAAGGTTACAGCAGTGTCAAAATCCTCCAATTGCAGCTGGTGGCCTGGTGGTTAGGGAGTTGCCCCTGCAATCAGAAGGTTGTGGATTTGAATCTCAGGACTGCCAGTGGCACCTCTGAGGTACCCTTGAACAAGGAACCATCCCCACACACTGCTCCCCCACACACTCCCCGAGAGCTGCATCACCAGCTGCCCACTGCTTCACTTGGTGAATGAGTTAAATGGGTTAAATACAGAGGAAGAAATTCACTTCGTTCACACTGTGTGCTGTGGTGTGTTCACGCCACTTAAATTAAATATCCTATGGACATTAGGTCCCTTCAAGCCGAAAACATGGCCCAGCACACTCACACACACACGGTTTGTGTTCCAGGCCGCTCGTGCAGGCAGCACTCCGTCCCCGCTCTCTGAGGACAGATACATTCCGTCACTCCAGCACAAATAAGCCCTACGCTCCGAGCCATTCGCAGCTGTATTTATCTTTCACTTTGTGATCGGAGCCAACAGCTTGTTTAGAAATGCTTCAGCTCAGGCCTGCTGGGGCTTTTTGGCATCTGCTGTATTTTTTACGGTTTACCATCAGTTCTTGGGCCTCACAGTCAGGGCCGATGGTCAGAACATGCTTTGATTTATTTATAGCATGCCTTAATTTGGCTACTTGAATAATGTTCAGTGGTCACTGCCAGGAACTTCTTATCAGATCCATCGTTACAAGCTTCTCTGTCAGTTTGCCAGCGTGTCCACGCAAGTTTGTTTTTTGCAAGATAAATGTAAGCCTGTGCTGTTGTTCAGGTCATGCCAGTGACATGGTTGGACTAAAAATTTCATTACGTGTTCAAGATCTGGCCTGTTCGCACACATTGCAAGGTGCGCAGTGGAAAAATGCCAGCAAAGAGTGTTCATGACCTGTGGGAATGGTATAGACTGAACAAAGCCAGTTCCGATGTAGATGAAGATGTAAAGGCCCAGCCATGTGAAATTAAATTGATTCAATGGGATTTCATGCCATAGACTTCCAAACAAATATATTTTGCGTTCAGCTCTGGTGACCAGTCATGGTCAGCTACGAATGCCTAGTGCCTTAAAGCTGGCAGACTAGCTGCAGCCTAAAGCAATGAATACTGAGGTAGGTTAGCTATGTTAGCTATGTTAGCTAACAAACAGTCATGATTGTTCGATTCAGTCCGAATCTGTATTAAGTGCTCAAATAATGAGGTTTAAGTGTAAAGTAACCATTTGACATATGTAAACACACCACAGCATGAGCAACATGAAATTCTTCTTCTGCATTTAAACCATTTAACCCATTCACCAAGTAAAGCAGCGGGCAGCCAGGAACACAGCGCCCGGGGAGCAGTGTATGGGGGAGCGGTGTGTGGGGGTGCAGTGTGAGAGGGAGCAGTGTGTGGGGATGGCACCTGGCTCAAGGGTAGCTCAGAGGTGCCATTTGCAGTCCTGGGATTCAAACCCACAACCTTCTGATCACAGGGCCCACTCCCTAACCATCAGGCCACCAGCTGTTTAATACTCCTCCTCTCAGCAACAGACAATTAAAACAGTTTTTAGTGACCTTAATAATGCAGTAAAACACACAATATTGTATAAGAGGAAAAACGGTGACTGATGGGAATATCAAGCTCTTAGTTTAACCTTTAGTAAAGCAAGTAACACTTGAAGTGGCAGGCCAGACCATTCCTCAGCGACCACACTGGCACCGCCACAATCAGCTCTGCACTGGAAATGATTCTGCCAAGCCGCACCAAGCCACATGCAACACTCGTCCAAAGCACAGTGTTTGTGCATTGTGCAACTGAACAAGATCAAAGACAGCACCGACACACCAGCAGCCTTTCACACAATGCCTCATTTACGGGCGAAACACCTGAATGGATGTGTATCGTTTCATGTCTTCATTTCATCAGACAGGGATAAGAGGGCTGTAACAATTACTCAGAGAACAACACAAGGAAAACAACATACACTGACATCTTTGGGCATGTTATGGAGTGGCATGAATTCCCAGGAATCGTCAGTGGATTCACAGGCTGACAACTACCTAACACTACTCCTTCAAATCTAGAACGATGTAGGTCTACCCTCCTTTAAACGAGCAATGGAAAGTTGGTCATTGCAGTGTACATTATCACCATTTACACTGGGAACACTGGGGATACTGGGACCATATACTCAGCACTTTCTATAAGGGGGCATTTTGAAAGTTTGTTACCACCAGTTTTGGAAAGAATAGGACATTGGAAAGGACGACAAATACTGAGATCTTCCAAACAGTGAGCCTGCATCTGTGATCATTGTTTAGAACTGCTTGTTAATGATTTATAAACGCTCTACAACCTGATTATACCCTCATTTACAAAGCCTTTAAAAGGGAAGTCTTGCTGTAAAGTGTTATTAAAAGTACTTTGTGTCTACCCCCACTTCATGGGGCACTAACACGAAGGGACACACCCAAATAGCGACGGAAACCTCTTATTCCAAATCAGCCATGTGTGGCTACGAAGCCAGTTTCGTTTGGCAAGTTTCATTTGGATTTGTGAAGTCTAAGTAGCAAAACCGTCAACCAAAAATCTGGGGAAAAAAATGAACGAATGAAAAATAAATACATTGGCAAACACTATATGTTGATATTGTTCTACTTACTTTAGCAAGTATTTATTTTTTCTTGGTACAGACCTAACATGACAGCTCTGGAAAGCAAATTTCAGAATCAGAAAACTTTTTTGATCTAGGAGGTAATTGCTTTTGCTACAATTGTACAGACAAACAGACAAGAACAATATAAATTACAGTATAAGATAAAACTCTCCAGAAAATACTCTACAAATGCTTGGTACTAAAAACACTATGCAATGTACACAAAATGCTGTGGTCAGTAAGAGATGTGGATATATTTACCGGGGGAGCTGGAGGTCTGGGTGTTAGGGAGTTGTCCCTGTGACCAGAAGGTTTTGGGTTCGAATCCCAGGACTGGCAGTGGCACCACAGAAGTACCGTTGATCAAGGTTCCGCCCCCACACTGCTCCCTGGGTGCTGTGTTCCTGGCTGGCCGCTGCTTCACTTGGTGAATGGGTTAAATGGATTAAATACAGAGAAAGACTTTCATGTTGCTCACACTGTGCGTTGTGCAGTGGAGTGTTCACGTATGACAAATGGACACTTTACACTTTTTTATATAAATACTGAAACGAATAAAATTACTGCGAAAGTACTATTTAACACTGCATTCAGTGGAGCACTTTATTCTGGTGAATCTGGGGCTAAAAGTGCTTCTTTGTTTGACCACAACACTGTGGAGTGGGTGATCAGAATGGTCCATGATGGACTGAATGTTCTCATTTCGGCCTCAGTTCCTGAGTTGTTGAGTTCCTCACCATCCACCGCTTTCCTGATCAATAATAAAAATGGCAAGCTAACTTTCCAGACTGACTCTGCAAGGATACGAACCTAGTGGCATGGTGGTGTGGGGATGGTGAAACACAGCTCGGTTGCAGGGGTCACTGCTGGGGCAAGCTTGGTCTACCACTCATAAATATGGTCAGAAACCGAATACTGATGAAGTTCTAGAGCAGCCCCGGACCAGTTTCATGTAAAACAATATTTTCATGCACCGGTATAGATACAACTAAAAACAAAGAGCGTTTGCTTTTTACTCATTTTTGCTCATTTTCACATGACAGAGATGAGCGATTTTTTTCAAAATAGAAGATCTTTCAGACTCTGATAATCAATAAAATATTTTTATTCGGTCTTTCTGTGCGGCCCGGTGCCAAATGACTCACCGACCAATACCACTCCGCGGCCCGGTGGTTGGGAACCTCTGTTATAGAGGACAACTAACACAAATAACCTTAACAGATACAATCTTTAGCTGGACACCAGCAAAAAAGAAGCTGCAACAGAAGGGCTTCTAATGAACTGACTAGTGAGTGTGCATTCTGATCTGAATAATAATTCATTCCACTGTGTTTAAAGATGTGGTGTTGTGGGACTTTGCTTAAAAACCACATAAACCTCTTTAAAGGCCTTTGTTGTGTAATATTTCCAAGTCCATTTCCAAGGGACGTGTGCAGGCATCTGCTGCAGCTGGTTCCTTTTTTCCAAATAGAGCTTTGACAGGCGTAAATATACCAGAGGTATAGACGAGGTTCAGCTTACATTAAAACCCTATAATGAAAACGCCACTGAAATAATATTCAACGTCACTTTTTTCCAAGCTGACTGACTAATTGAAAACAGAACCATTACTCTTGTCTATAAATGGGAGACAGAGGGGCATTATACGGAATAGCTGGTAGGAAGAGTTACTGCTAGGCTAGCTGTGTGGAGGACAAAGGGACATCAATTTCCCTTTACAGTCTTGATGTCAATAATATGGCAGTTTGAACATGTACGACTCTGTAAATGTGGCAGTATCAAGTTTCATGTTGTCAGATACTAGTTTGTGGACTCAGAGCCCCCTCAGGTTTGCTCAGTAGAAACAATAAAAATGTGACATAAGTAGAACAAAATAAAAGTAGTAAAACTGTAAAATAAGAGCAATATTAAGATGCATGTACATTCTGTCATACGTGAACACACCACAGCACACAGTGTGAACAGCACAAAACTCTTCCTCTGTGTTTAACCCATTTAACCCATTCACCAAGTGAAGCAGCGGGCAGCCAGGAACACAGCGCTCGGGGAGCAGTGTGTGGAGACGGTATCTTGCTCATGGGAACCTCAGAGGTGCTTCGCAGACCTGGGAATCGAACCCACGACTACCACCTGCCCCCTGCATGTGCATTCCTGCATATGTACGAAAGGTAAGTTTAAAGTATTCACTCACTTGATGGCTTGATGGTTTGATGGTTTGTCCTTGACCCTGCTGTTGCAGGGCTGGTTGCTTCTGTCTTCCTCCTCCAGCGCTGTCTGTGGAGGTCCTGGATGGCTGGCAGGTCAGACCTGGTGATGCGTTGTGCCTATCTGTGTGTACATCCAGGACCAATGCCATGACTTCTGTCCTCAAGAGGCACAGAGCAGGAGAACGTCCGAGCAGAAGAGGAATATGTAGTGTTCTGGAAAGCCAGCAAGACCGTCATACAAGTATCTAAAGATCAACCCGATCTCACGACTTTTCGTGCAGCCATCACGATATACAATGTAATCAAAATACGTGCTGTGATCACGCTTTAGGGCTTTTTTTCATGCTAGGACAACGCTTCACTTTTTCATGCTCGGACAACGCTTCGCTACCCTATGTATTTTAATGCGCAGTGTGTAGCATCGCCAGTATCAGCGCTAACTGGTGACTGTTAGGGTTAGGGTTAGGGTACATTGTATATCCTGATGGCTTCACGAAAACTCCTGAGACTGGGCTCCTAAAGATACACTATGTTTCATAACTCCGATCCTAACCTCAGTTTTAACCTTAGCCATTACAGAAACTGGTGTCTTCATTTGTATAGAAATGCTAAGCTACCAGCTAACCCTCCGCCTCCCCCTTTTGGGATTCCCAAAATGTGGTGCCTGCATCCAGGGCGGCCTGTGGGGGAGGTGGGCAAGGTAAAAAAATTGTACTGTAATAAAAATAGTCCATTTTAAAAATCTAAAATAATGTGTTAGAGGTGTTTTTTTAGGTTGAATTTCTATTATATGACTTTTAAAAGTCATTTAATTTAAACAGTTTCATAAGGAATAAATACTG
>JBBPCX010121825.1:0-19904 GCA_037974365.1 Hydrocynus forskahlii
GGGGAGCAGTGTGTGGGGACAGTGTGTGGGGGACAGTGTGGGGGAGCAGTGTGTGGGGACAGTGTGTGGGGGACAGTGTGTGGGGTACAGTGTGTGGGGAGCAGTGTGTGGAGACTGTGTGGGGAGACAGTGTGTGGGGACAGTGTGTGGGGAGCAGTGTGTGGGGACAGTGTGTGGGGAGCAGTGTGTGGGGACAGTGTGTGGGGAGCAGTGTTCTACAAAAGAATAATTTGCAGAGGAAAAATCTTTAAATTCCATTAAACTCAATACTAAGCAGCAGAGATTCATGTCTATAAATTCCTCCAGGATGGTGTGGTTACACAGAAACCGATGGTACACCCAGTCCCAGTGGATGACTCAAGGGCAAATGCTGGGACACGTTCCCCACCGAGACCACAGCACGACCTGCTGGGGCATGCCCTCCACATCAGAATCCAGCGGAATAGCAAAAGGGTGCAAGAAAAGCTCACTGCAAGTGTTTTCTCAGCCTTAACCAACATCCACAACATGATCCTTTTCTGGCAGAAAGAAAAGATGTTCTCTACAGGCCTGCTGGCTGCACTGTAGAACTCATTTTACAGCATCTGTGGGTATATATGCATGTCCTTGAGTGCTAGATGCCATCAGTTGAGTTTGTGCTGGGTGTGGTTATATGGAAGCGCCTGTACCTGCTGGCGCTTGAACGTAGCCTGAAGGTACATTTTATTTTGGTTTGGGTGTTTGCTTCAGAACTGGGGCCAAATAACAGATTTAAAGCAATGATTTGGCAAAAAACATAAATCTGGCTTGCACAATTCTCCTCCTTTTCCAGTTGTAGTGGGTATTATAGTACAGCCGGCTTCTTTAGTTTAGTGCTGGAGCTAAGAGGCTAGTGTTGCTAATGGTGGACTTGCCTGATACACTGTTATGGATGAACATAGACTAAAGTACAGTTCAGGCCTCAGGATGAACACTGCCATTTTTAGAATTGGCACATATTTTGTACACTCTAATCTAATTTACATGGTTTTCCACAAACCCCAGACTAACAACCATCTTTTCTTTGCCTGATCAAAAGTAAATCTTCTTCTTATCTGGATTATTGAGTCTGACCTGTTTCTCCTAACCCCACCTTTAGGAGAAATAAGGAGAGAAAATCAGCTTACAACCAAAGTTGTTCTACTGTCCTCATCAGTTCTGTTTCCTCTCTTTAACAGCTTTATGGATCAAAACTGTCGTTTTGAGACTTGAATTTGATCACAAAGGCAATCTTTGGATGTTGAACGGACTCACTTATAAGCCAACCGAGTTTTCTTCTGGATCTTATGGTTGATCTGAAGATCTGATGATCTGAGCTGAATAAAGATCAGAACAGTGAGAGGAAAGAAATTTCTGGGAAAATTAAACTGGGATTGGGCTGAGATTAGAAGAAGCTCTTTCTCAGCAGCTGAATATAAGAAGTGGTACAATTTTAACGTGAACTCAGTTTTGTCCAGGAGTAATAGTCTGGAGAAAGAAGAGTCTTATTTTAAATGCGCTCCTCTGAGATTCCAAATTTCCCTCTTTCAATTTAGACCTGCAGCTAAAAGCCAATAGTCACGCAAATCATTTCAGTAAACATATCCCAAAGACTTCCATCAAACATCTCAAACCACATCCAGCTCTTCATTAATGTGGCTGATGTTGATCCATATCCCAACTCAAGAAAACATGTTTAGTAGTGTCTGAATAAAAACAGATTTAAAGCTGTGGTTACCCTCTCCGTCACTGTGATCCACCTATTTTTCTTCCCTAATACTCTGGATTTAGCCTTTGTGCAGTGAAGGAGTGGAGTTGTGAAACACCAATGAAATAATGTGTTTGATGTCATGTTGAATCATCACCAAACTGAATCAGGACTTAACTGTGTAAGAATCCTGACCACACTGGAGGACCATGATACTGTACGCCAGGAGGAGCGATGTTGAAATCTGTCACTTTAATATGGGCTGAAGTGCAGGGCATTTATATTCAGGATCCTAAAAGCATGGACAAACCTGGAGCCACAGAAGTAAAGCCAAGGACATTCTGGAAGAAGGATAATTGTATAATGAGTGTATGACCGTTCGTCCATGTACACAGACAGAAAAAAAACAGATGATACTTAAACGGAACAATATTCAAAGTGGAAATATACTTATGTGAGAGTCCAAAAGTTCCCTCAGTTTGTGAATTTGAGAAAAAAATCAAGGCCTCAATAGTTTTTGAAGTTTTTGGGTCATCGAGAGTGCCTGGATTGAAATATTTTGTGTAAATATTCAGTTTGAGGAAAATGGGCCTAGGAGGTCTCTGGAAAGTTCTTGAAGTTGATGTTTAAGAAGACTTAAACTCAAGTGTCTACGAGTAAAAAGTACACATTTGTCTTTGGTTGGTGGTATAAGATAAAGTGGTGCTGTTATTAATAAATGGTAGTAGTCCTCACACAAAGATGGATGTTGGCTGTTTTGTTTTACACATATGGATCTGACGGTATTTTTTATTTCAAAATGCAAACACATTCAAATGTGGCACAACTTAACTGACTGGGTAAAAAGGAGAAAAAATATTTATATATATTTCAGAATTAGTATTTTGAGGCTCTGTAAGGAGTAAGTGGTGGATTGTTTATTTTCTTGGAAAAGTAATTGTATAAAAGTACACATATTCAATATCATGAATACTCAAAAAAACACAGTATAGCTGCGTGTACGGCCTGGTGAAGCTGCAGGTCAAGGTTCTGTATCTCATATCACTCATTCTGCACTCATCTTCAGTTTTTCTCTTCAAACACACCTTTGGTGATTGTAGCCTTGATTCCAAAGTATCTGTATTTTAAGTGTTGATACCTCAGGTCTGACATTTGTGATGAGATCACAGCAAAGGTTGATTTCTGGTGACCCTTCAGTCTAGATGATGTTTGTGCAACAACACCGCACAGTGATCCAGTGCATCCTTATTCCTGTACCAGTCAAATCTACCTGTAGGCCCTTGGCAGTGATGTAGGGTTCTGCTTTGCATCCCTAACCCAGTTCATGAGTTTTTTGAGAGATTTTTCCCAGTCTTCCAGATGTTGTCTTTTCAATTCTCCTTAATTTCCATTTCTTAATGATATTTCAGACACTGGAAATTACAAACAGGAAATGTTTGTGCATTTTCATAGTCTTCTTTGGCTTTGAAAGTGTCAAACATTTCAGAGCAGTCGGCTGTGGTGAGAAAAATGGCCACTTTACACTTTTTAACAGTGTAGTCAAAATCAGGGGGAGACTGTTTGAAAGCATGATAGTTAAGGCCATTCCAGATCCACCAGAGCCATCGAGCCTGATCGTCAGAACCTTTTCATGATCAGTTATGAGGAACAGGACATCGAACAGATAAGAGGGCAAGTGTGTATGTGTGAGTGAGTGAGTGTGTGTGTGTGAGAGAGAGAGTGAGTGTGTGTGTGTGAGAGAGAGAGTGTGTGTGTGTGTGTGAGAGGCTGGATGGCAGGGGACAGAATCTGATAACCACAGGTTTAGACGTGTGGTTTTGCAGATTCTTATCTCCATGCACTGCTGCTTTACTGTAGATCATGTTTTATGCAACAGAAATGTCAGCAGTTGGCTTGAACACATGGCCTGTTCCTCTAACATTTGAAAATGGAATGTTATTTTCCAAAATATATCTTTATCTGTAGTATATTTGACTAAGTGCAGGAACCATTTTCATTACCATACTGGTCTAGGTCACTGTTAGACTGTAGAATTCAGTACAGGCCTGCTTGTGTTATGATGAGGCCGAATTGTGGCCTAATAGGCTCCCCTTTGTTTCAATGAGCTGAAAGTTACACTGTGAAAAACAATGTAAAGTCAGGGCAGCCTAGAATAAGAAGGTATATAATACTTACCACCTAAAGATTAGGTCTCTCTTATCTCGTTATTATCCTAGTCTGGCTCTTGTGGTGGTGGCGGCATTGTAGGTGGGTAGGTTCCTGTTTATGGACGGCTTTGGCATCACCTGAACATGAAGTCATGGTCCCCTTTAGAGCAGTCACAGTGTTGTGCCACTCTGAAGACGTGGAATTACGGACAGAGAGCTCGAAAACACAGTTTAAAAAAATGTCGAGTGAACATAGTCATTGTTTGGGGACCAGTACGTGTCAAGCAAATAAATACAAACTGCAAAATTAGCATAAGAATGATATATTTAAGTGTGTTCTATGTAGATGATGTGTATATTTCTTCTATTGCATAAACATTTGCATTTTGCTATGAGCAGCTGGTGGCCTGGTGGTTACTGAGGTGTCGCTTCGATCAGAAGGTCATGGGTTTGAATCCCAGGACTGCTAGTTTGCACCTCTGAGATTCCCTTGAGCAAGATACTGCCCCCCACTCTGCTTCCCGGGCACTGTGTTCCTGCCCAGGAACAAGGGTTAAATGTGTTAAATGGGTTAAATTCAGAGGAAGAATTTTACTCTGTTCACACTGTGTGTTGTGGTGTGTTCACGTATGACACACGAACACTTCACTGACAGATTTTTACTGAACACCTAATTAAACCCATCAGAGGTTTATTTCATGAGCCGGAACACAAACAGTAGGGAAGTTAACAGCACTGTGTTATGACTCCAAATACACCAGGAGTGAGGAACTCTGCGCTAAAGCATTTCCTACTCTGTTGAGACGTGTTTGGATCCAAAGCCCCCCCCCCCAGTTTCGATACTGGAAATGACAAATCCTTGAGAACAGCTCCATCTACTGTCCAACACTGTGGTCTAAATTGAGATCCACGAGAATGAATCCACATCTGCTACAATTCTGTTTACATTTACAGGATTTGGCAGATGCTCTTGGGGATAAAACCTGTCCTTTAAAGTCCACAGCTGGTGATGCTGCAGGTCAGTGGATGAGGGGTTTACCATACACAGGACTAAACAGAGTATATTTATAAAATAAAGTCCAATCATTACAAATGATTCCAACCTTTTGGACAGTCTTTTATCTGAAAATGTTACCATGTATTTTCTATGCCTATATACATGTAGTTATTTATTATTACTATTGACTAATTAAACTATTTCATCACTGTAACAATATTTTGTCATGATGTTTCCCTTCCCACGTTCCTTTTCATGTTGTTTTTGTGTTCATTCATGCAAAGCTCTCTCGCGTTTTAAAATCTTCAACAGCTCCACATGATGTTTTTTTGCTAATTATTTGAAAGTTATTGTCTTGTTAAAACTGAGACAAAACAAGATCATGAAAAAATGCTCTTTGTTGTTAAATAGCTCAGTCTCACGCGGAAAAGGGCCCGGGATGGCCGGATCAAAAGCTTGATTCTGTGGCCACTCAGACATCTTGTGTGGACTTGGACACATGTGTTATGTCAATGTCCTGCCAGCAACAACCCAGATTTAGCTTTTCATTCCATTTAAAATTTCCTGGAACTTCATGGAGTCCATGATGTATCCTAATAGCTTTCCAGGGCCTTTGGAGGAAAAACAGCCCCAAAACATCACAGATCCTCATTGCACCAAAGAGTGAGGATCCTCAGCAGTGGGCAGGAGGTTCTTTTCTGTATAACCATCCTTATTTCAACAGAAACCCCTGCAATCAGAAGGTTGTGGGTTTGAATCCCAACACTAGTAGTGTAGTCACTGAGGTTCCCTTGAGCAAGGCATCATCCCCACACACTGCTCCCCAGGCGCCCCTCGTTGGTGGCAGCCCCCTGCTTCATTTGGTGAATGGGTTAAATGGGTAAAAAGTAGAGACAGAAATTCACACTGTGTGCTGTGCTGTGCTGTGTGCACACATGACTATAAGGGGCCACTTTACTTTACTATACTTTAAAATGTGTCCTCAGACACGTTCACTGTGGCAACTTTTATAGCTATCAAGTTCAACACAGTTTTATTGAATTTAATTTCTCCAGTCTTCCCTGTGCTGGTGAATGGAGTTGAGCCCTTGTGTCTCCTCATATTTATGCCCCAGTGTAACACGAAGGCATAGATTACTTTCCTAAACACTCAGGTGGACAGAGGGTAACACTGTATAGCTGGATTTGAAAGGGATCATGCTTCAGTTATTTTTAGCTCACAAGAAATTCTAGGGGTTCCAATATTTTTGATAACTACTTTTATTTTCATACATGAAATTTTATTTTAGCTAAAGGCTTAAGTAAATGTAACATTTTACATTACATTTTACATTAATTTGCCAAATGTGATATACAATTCGAGGAAACACTTAAGTTTCAAGACACTTAAGTTTCTTATTTTTATCAAAGGGGGGGGGGTATCTCTCGATATATATATGTATGGTTTATTAATACCATTCCATTTGTGCTTTTCTAGTAGTAGTAGAAAATGTCTGATCTGTTCCCCATTCTTCTGCCATCTCTTCACCTCATCAGACTGCCATGCTCATCACTTCTGCACTGAATCAGAAGAAGATCCCTCAGTGTGAGCTGAGCCATGGAGCTGGAGCCCACTGACAGAACTGACAGGTACCACCTCGTCTGTTATGTCTTGGGTTTTGTCCCAGAGGCTCATGGGTGACGCACTGTGTTTCCCTGTAAAGCTCTGAGAGCTCTGTCAGGATTAGAGAACGGTTTGGAGGGTGGCTGAGGAAATTCCTTTCACCACCTTCAGAGCTGTAGGGCCAAACAAACCCTCGCCAGAACCACAAAACCTCGAGCCATCAAGCTGCATTAGCTCAAAAAACACTGGCCTTCTCTTTGACTACTCTTCACATTCTTCTCACTTTATCACAGAGGCCTTTTTTCAGGTTAATGTTCCTGTTATTTATCATCTACTAAGAAATCAACATCAGGGTCTAAATGTTTCTGCGAGCATCTTTTTATAGCACAAGGTGGCGCTAGAATATTAATTTCCGGGTATCTCATTAACTTGGTATGGAAGGGGTGAAACAGGTGGTACATTTAGTATAATAGTGTTAAAAAGTTTTGAATTATTTGGTATGTTAACAGTTTTCAATAATTTAATAACAATGTGGATTTAAAGGTCACCACAAAAATGTATGTGGTTGATTTGATACTCAATATTGGAATTATGTGACCAAGAAGTTATGAAATGTCTCATATCCCACTTGTTTTTTTCTATTCTGCCCTGAGGTCTAGCACATTTGTTTGGATTAATGTACAAAAACAGTCATAGTTTCACTTTACCTCTAAGAATGAAACAGGCCGTTTCTAAATCGACTGTTTCTAAATCGCCTCTTTCAAATCTCAGCCCAGACTGAAACATTCATTATATGTTGGTTTTTGTGACCTCACAAAAACATTGAATTTAAACTGGGCTGTTTTTGAAGCTTAGTTTTACTTAAGAGGACTGCATGGACTGAGGAGTGAACAGTACATTGATTACTGATCACTCTCTAAATCAAACTTTTCAAGAAAAATTGAGGACATTTCCATGATATGTGCCCTTTAACTGATAAATGATATATTATAATATATTTCTATGTTTTCTGTCTAGTTATGTACCCTCAGATATGAATGGTATTAGAGTGTGATGTTTTCTGTTCATCATCTCATCTAACATTTTTAATTACAGCTTGGGTAGTAATTACCCAAATCCTGCGAAGATGCACAGAATTTACATCATTTTATTTACGTTTATTTCACCAGACTGGTTTCATATTATTGGAAATGTTAATTCCAACATTTGTTGTTTATATTTTATCTCATTCACAATAAATGTAAAGCAAATCTAAACCTTTACTCTAAAACTTCTGTGTTTTGTTTTTTTATACTTATATATGAAAAACATTTACCATTCAGAAGATATCCACAGAGTCGCTTTCAGAACCTCCGCATTTATTACTGTGCATCCACCTCTTGCCAGACTAAAGCAATGAGTCTTCTTTTAAAGTGTTTTAAAAACGTGGGAGGGACCGGTAAACCACTTGAACGCTCCTCCTCAGCTTCAACCCTTCAACCATGACCCAGCTTTTTTGTTTTGGCAGCCATCTTTTCATTTGCTAATTAATAAAATACATGACATCATGTATCTTAACAAGGTTCTTCCTAAGAAAATTGGCCCCAAAACACCATAGATCCTCAAACGTACCTGACAGTGAGGTGCTCTTCATGCCAAACCCACCTTGAGTGTTTGTTATTCTGATTTGGCACATCAGTCCAATTGCTTTTGGGCATTGAGGTGCATGGCAATAAGCAAAATTGTAATTTTGAAGATCTGGACTTCTAAAGTTCGACCATTTTTCCTCTCTGACCATCCTTCTCACCGTGATTGGGAGTAACATATAAACATGTTCTCTTTCAGGTCCACAACAGCTTTAACCTTCTTATTGTCCTACCAGTGGACACATAATTAGCTATAGTTTTATAGACATTTATAGCCACCTTTATCTCACTTCATGTATTTTCCTAATTGCCCCCATAGTGATGAACAAAGGAAATTTGTCTTCTGAGTCGCCTCAGATTTATACCCCAGTGAAACACAAAGTCACTTAAGAGTTCTTCAACACTCAGGCAGACTTGGAGGTAAAATATAAATAGAATATGTTTTAGGTACAATTTGTTCATAAGAATTCCTAGGGATGCCAATAGTTGATAATGTGGTTTTGTTAAAAATGATTTTTGTATTGCACAAGTTGCATATATGTACATACATATGCTCACTGTGTACATACATAAGTTTACATATAGTTTACATAACTACACATTTTTATACATTTTAATTCACATGAACATTAGTTTACCCTATTTTTATATTCCTAGATTGTGTAGAGCACATTTGTATTTTTATTCTACGTTATTCTATAACATCGTTTTTCATTTCTGCTGCTCTTTGTTTCTGTCCACTTTCTGCCATGACAATGCAAATTTCCCACTTGTGGGACTAATAAAGGTTCATCTAATCTCTTCTCTTAATCTCAACTACATTTTCAATTAACTTTTGCCCATTCTCTCCAAAGGTCCCAATAATTGAAGAGCAACTTTCCAAAACTCACTCAGTCCATTTTTGTGATTTTTTTTAGGTAACACTACTATTGGCACATTTTTACATCATCTCTTTATGTGCAATAGTATAACTGACCAAAACTCATTTGGTCCTTGTGTAATACTGTCACACTCGGGCTGTGCCCGCTCAGGCTGGAGGCACAGACGCAGACTTTCATAGTGCTTCTCTTTGTTTTATTTTCAAATATACAAAAGAAAGGGGCACGACGGCCAAAAACACAAACACCCAGGGAAACCTGGCGAACACAAACCTGAGGGTTGGGTGCGGGAGAACAGACAAAGAACTAAACAACAAAACAGGCTTTTATACAAAACACCAACTCAAAACACCTGATAATAATCTAGTCTCATCCCCGGCAGCTGAGAACTCTTCCAGCTCCCATTTTCCAGAGATGAGACCACACCCCCAGTCAACTTAAAAGTCCATCAAAATGTGGGGATGTGACAAATACACAGTACAAGATTAGGTGAATTTCCAAAACTCACTCAGTCCACTGAACTGAAAACTGTATCTTTACCAGTACTGGGAGACAGAAGTATGTTTACAATTTGAATGCAGTTAGCTGTCATGCAGTGTCATGGAGTCGGATATAAATATTAAACATTGTACATAATGTTGTGACATTGAATATCGATTTACTTAAAAATTTTTGCATTATATTTTTTAAACAAATTTGCCCAAACTAAAATGTGCAAGAGTTGCGCTTTAGAAACAGGCATTGGAAAAAGACAAATAACTGTAAAATTTCAATAAAAAAAAAAAAATTCCTGTAAGAATTGCTTTCCAGTAGGTAAAACAAGTAAAACGTGATTTTCCAAAAAAAAATGCTTTTGAGTGAGTTTTAGAAATTTGCTCTTCAATTTTGGAGCTGACTGCCCATTTCCAATTAATGGTTTAAAGTGAATGTGATTAATCAGTTGGATTGATCTCTTTAATGGTTTAAATCAAATTTCATCCAGCCATGTTCCCTTTTCTCATCAGGAAGCACTGACAAAAGAGTAAATAATGATGGACTGTGATGGTAACTGATGCAGAAGTTATTCTGGCCTGCTGTTGCATTTAGAAAAGAGAATAACAAGGTCGTACCATTATCTGATTTTAATACATTTTAATGTTGATGTATTTATTGTTCATAAGTTAAATTTGCCCTTCAACTAAACCTTCTTAACATATGAATGGAAGTCTCTGAAATTCCTCATTGCTTATTAAAAGCTGCCAGTCAGTCTGGAGTTATGACTGGACTGGTTCCCACTCTCAGACTTGTCTGCCCAGCAATCAAAGAAAATAAATCTTCGCTGCCTTGAAAAGGAACGTGTTCCATTTCCTGTTTCTGATACTCAGTGTCCCGCCGCATCTGAGCTTAAGATGGCTTTTGGAGACTTAGGAAAATAAAACACCGTGGCCTCGAAGGCAGAACAGGGAGATCATCTCAAACAGACCAGACGGTGGGTTCATATTTAATCAAAGACGCATGAAGGAAGAATAAAAGAACTTGTCCTCCTACTGAGCAATGCTCCTGTTCAACAGGATCCAGATTGGTGAGTAAACACATCAAAAGCAACTGCTAAATGTCAGTGTATGCACATGTGAGCAATTATTTTGGACATGTGTGCAGGTAGCTTCACATAAACCCTCATTGCAACATTTGGAAGTGTTTTCAATTGTGCAATAAATGAAACATTCTGGATTTGCTCAGGAGAACTGAACACACAGACAGGGCCAATCTAATCAGTCATCAGCCATCAAACAACAGGGCACAGCCTCTTAGGGCTCCAAGCACAGCCTGGCTCGGCCCACCTCGTGTCAAAAGTCACAGATATGAATCAAGACTCCTCTCAGTTTTGGCTCTGAAGTGGTGGAACAAAATTCGTGTGACGGTTAGAACTGCCGAGACCCACGCTGTCTTCTAACAACTGAAGCTCTGAGGAGAACAACATCACTTGCATAACATAAACCTGAAAATAATATTAAAAATCCCACTATTCTGGTTTCCCATTTGCACAAATACAGCAAAAGGAAACGGGTATTCTAAGACAAGATAACCTTTTATTAGTCCCACGGCTGGGAAATATGCATTGTTACAGTAGTAAAGTGGACAGAACAAGAGAAAGTAGAAGCAACATAACCAATAGAATTAAAAATGTGACACTGTTTTTGTCGTTAAATATTCTTCAAGTGAATATATCCACTGTCCATTTACAGTATGGCTGGGCTTCATGAGGATGTCTTGCTTTCTACGTGGGGTGTGAGCTGTCCTGAAGCCAATGAATCGCAGACTGGTACATCATCATATGACATTTTGATCATCTATGAGGGTGGACAATCTTCACCAGCTTTTTTCTTAAAAACTGCAGTGCCATCACATTTTTACTTCATTTTCATTACCTTACTGGTCTTTTTGGTCTTCCTAGCTGGGACCACAATTAGCTACTTCTACCAAGCTGTTGGTAAATGAGGTAACACCAGGTGATGACTGTAGCTAGCTTAGCTAAAAGCTTAGTTTGTGACATCTTATTTATACCACGACAATGGTAACCAAGCTAGCATTAGCTGGTGAGAATAGCTAGTAGTAATGCAACCAACTGTGGCCAGGCAGGGCGGGTCAAGGAACCATGCTGTACCGTGAACAAATGTTTTTCCACTACAGATGAAGAGATCCGAACCCGAGCAGAACCCAAGCTGCTCGATGGCAGGGCCAGCTGAGCTGACTGCATCACTGCTTTCTGATTTGTCGAAATGTTTCATCACAACATGGAAAGCCACTGTTTATTTACTGTCCTCACAAAAAAACAGCAATGGAGACACAAACGAACAACTAGGAAGTGGATGAAGTACAAGCATGGCTGTTCGTTTGGGCTGGAAATAAATTTCAGTGGGAGTTTTCTATGAGCAGGCCAAGGTTGTGTCAGGTTTGGATTGTTGATTAGGAATATGTTTTCAGGTTGGACCGGGCAGGTCAGCTCTCTTACTGGGTCAGGTGGGTGAATATCACACAAAACTCATCAATGGTAGCTAGAAAAGGTCATGGGCTTTGCTACTTAGGGGGTCTTAACACTGCAAGGCATTCCGGGCACTGAGCCCAGGCCTGGTTGGGTTTGGGCAAGACTTCCCAGCAGCACTTTCCCACAGACTCAGCTCTGTGTGTGCAGGTTGAAGCAGAGTGCCTCACGCCTGTGCTCTTTTTTTCCACTGGGCAGAGGCAGTGAAATGGAGCCCATTCGCTCCCATTCAGACGCCACAAAACGGCCCTGTTCACTCGGTCAGACGCAAGGTGAGAGAGCTCACCTTCACTCCAAAGATGACACCTTCACTCCTCTAGCTCCTACTGAGAGACATTAGTCAAAGCTGTTGGAGTCCACCGCCAAGGCCTGTTTGCCCAAGTGGCCTGATCTAATGGACATTAGTACCAGGCAGTGTTTGAGCCTGGTCACTTCGATGGAACGGTGACCGAAACTATGCCAAGTGGTGAAAGGTGTTTTTTCCGTGGCGGAGAGGGGCGAGAGAGGGGTTTCTGGGAAGGCCTTGACTGGACAGGGGCTGTCACTGTGCAGTGGTGGCATTTTCAGGCTCGTGCTAACGTGGTTAAATGCGGTTATGCTAATTTGAGGTTTTGCACATTTATGTATCTGGATGCTCTCACTCTCTCCTGGTTTCAGGATGTCGCATCCTTGCCTAAAAATAGCTTTAAATAAAGTTCTACGGAGCGAGCAAAATTCCTACGTTTCCTTATGATTTTTTTTTCTAAAACTGTGATTTAAATGTAATTCATTCTTGGTATAAATATAGAAGTATATATAAATATTCGTTTACAAGCCTGTGGATTTTGTTAAACCACAATAATCATGATGGAAAATGTTTTCTTTAATTTATTGATTTCATTTTATTTTAGCTTGAGTTACATCTTGCAGTTAAAGTTGATTTTACCGAGAAACCGTCAGACCTTCAGAATAAAGTCACCAGACAATATTACATGACCAGTTTACTACATTGTATATCAGAGTGAGGCATTCATGATCCAGCTTCTATTTTAGAATTCATTTTATAAGGGTTTGCTGAAATAACACCAGCTTAATTACCTACTAGCATAATGAAGGAGTGATACTGGAAATGGCCAATTAACTTTTTTCAATTCCATGAGCAAAACCGTAACTCTAGGCTCTCTGGTGGTTCTAGATATCTCACTAACAGTAGAACTACGGCCTAACCAGGTTTCAATCAGTCGTTTGAAATGGATCAGTTCTGTGGCTGAAAGAGTCACTTTACTGAAAGTGAAACTGAAACTGCTAAAACTAAAAGACTGAAACTATATGGTGTACTGCCTGTAAGCTTAAAACACAAATGGAAATAACTTTAACAAGCTCCCAGATGTCTGTGTCTAAATTAGAACAGTCAAAATATGTTCCTGTGCACCGGAATTAGCTTAATGTTAACATGCTATTAGAAACTATTAGAAACATACTATTTCAGTCTTGGCCCCCAGTGGTGGAATTAACTCCCGCTTCTGATCAGATCTGTGGAGTCCCTCCCTCTGAAGACTCACCAGGAGCGTCTTGGTGACTAACTAGGCCTCTTGTTATTTCTTACTCATTTCTGTTTCCCCTAAATTTATTACAAAAAAAACACATTTGGGAATTACCCTCTTAACTCCTTGTTTTCCTTACTTATGCTTTAACCTCTGACTTTTCTTCGACAGGATCTGTTAAGGTGTGTAACTTAGCTGGCAGTAACTTGGTTGAATAGCGGATATTGATTTGAGTCTAGCTTTATGGATATGGAGAACAGATGTGGACTAGTTGAGCACTGATGTACGTTTAGACCGATGATTTTTTTGGTTTGATAAAGTAGGTAAGGATAGGAATGAACGCAGGAATGGACCTTCATGGAGAGTGTTGGGTATTATGCTTGTGTGTGTGGTTTTGAAATGAGGCCTCACGCTGCAAGAACATAAATTGAACGTTGGCTCTAAAATGTGGAAAAATTTCAGCAAACAAACTATGCCACAAAACCTCAGAAACCCAGCAGTGGAATATAGAGAGTAAACTGAGCTGCGCCGTCCTGCATTTCCTGGTTCCAGCTTATTTCCCTCCCTGGACCAGTTTCAGTGTCCAGCTGTATCGAAGACATGTCCAGACGGATTAAATCATAAATTACCTTAAACAAGCCAAAGCTGCCGAGTGAAAACTGGAAGAGAGAGCTGCGCGCTCAGACACTCCACACACACACACACACACTAAACACACTCACTAAACACACTTTACAGTCTAAAGTTGAACTCTCTGGCAATCATTTGGGGCATTTATTCACGTTAATGAATGATATCCGTCCTCAGCAGACCGATGATGTAGTCCTGCAATTCTGAGTCTTTGCTGATATTTAAGGCACAAAATCTTCATGTACAGTATATTTTTGTAAGACCTGTGAATAACTTTCCCGTGTCCATGAAATGACTGATTTCTCCTTTTTTACGTATGCTGGGTGGTCTTAATCTTGGCAGTGAATCTCTTACTATGGGCAACTAAGTTATGAGAATCAGACGTAGTTCAGAAACAATTTGGTGTCAGCACACACAGGCTCCAAAACTACCTCATATGTGGGCATCCAGAGGAGCGGGGGACGTCTCCACACTGTGCACTATTACCCCTACTAAAGTAGGAGTTATGAAGTTGGGGCACCACCCAATTAACAGCATTTATATAAAAATGTACAGTTTAATTTTTTTCTGAGCGTTCAAGGAAGCAAAATGCCAAAGATTTACCAGATTGTCAGCTTTTTTATCCTCCCACAACATGGAGCTCATCCCTAAAATGCAGCAAGTGATGGATTCAAATGCAGAAAGATTTTTAGCTGCAGATGCATGTAGTAACATTAGTTGGGCGTGATTCTTGGTTGATGATGGCCTACCAAATAACCACCCAGCACTGGGCCTGCACACATGAGGATATCTCACTTAAAGGCCAACATAAAGAAAGTGCCTGAATAACCTTTCAGAAATGTGATGCCAAGACTGAAATGCTCATGTTGTCACGGAAGCAGGGGCTTCTGTCACCTGGACATGTGGTATTGCCAGTGAGATTGGGAGACTGGGCCATGTCGGGAATTTTAGTAGTATAAACTATTATGTTTATTTGGAGGTAATTGAGGTTGTTCCATTCTCATGCACATAAAAAACCCATGTCTGGCCCCTGGAGCCTCATTAGAAATATGGCACAGGCCCTCAGGTAGATACAGCCTTAACAGGTGATGTACTGTTTCTAGACATCAAATGTAAATGTTTCAATATAAATATTTTTTAATGCTGCTTTGTTAAACTTGATAAGCTGTACGACTTAACCTTCAGAACTATAACCAGTGTAAAATAGTCTAGAACTGGTGTTTACCCTCAGATCAGTAAACTCTGATTTCAGTAAATATAAACAATGTAAAACAGTCTAGAACTGGTGTTTCAGATGAAAGTCCAATAGGAACTCTGCACTCAGACGTGACCCCACAGCCAAACCCTCTCAGATGTTTCTAATGTTTGAAGGGAAGAATAAACAAACAGGACCGTCTCGCTCCATGGAAGAGATCTCGGTATATTAAAAGAACATGCTGAGCCATACACAGTCTCATTAGAAGCTTCTCACACACACACATCTCTGACACGCTGTTTGTATCCTCTGTCATGCAGTGTTTCCAATAAAGGGTTTCCGTTACATGTGAAATGTGAACATCTTTTTTTTAGGGGGGAGATTTAGGCTTTTGAGGTCACAGTAAATCTGGAAATCTTGTGTAATAGCTTTTCCCGAAACCTCTAGTGAACTCTTTTAAACGTGTTTATATGGTAATAAACTGTTCCATAAAAGTGTAGAGGTTTAATGGCTGAATGGGACCGGTTCTGAAATGAAAAGCAGCTTTACGTCGACTGACAGCAAATCTTATGGTTTCTATGAAACCTGAGATCACCTAAACCACCAGTGATCTCTCATAGACTTTCTCTTGCAGTTTCTGACCCTGTGGGACTCACTGTTATCTGTGAAAGTGAAAAGAAGTGTGCGTGAAATGTAGGCATCAAGAGGGCCAGTGCTACTGGGTTTAGCTCTGTGATGGACCTGTGATAACCACATTCTACATTAGAATGACTTGACTGGGTAGAAAACTGATAGAAAATCCCTCCAAAATGCACACAAGACGAGACCTGCAATGCTTAAAGATGCTTCAAGCCATACTTTGGGTCTCTTTTGTGTAAAGATACTCGTTTCTGCCACCATTGGAATGGAGGCTCTAGACTCATGGTCTCCAAATAGAGGTGTGGGTTTGAAGCCCCCTTCTGACTTTTGCGAATTTCCCACCCATAGAACTAATAAGGGGTTATTTTATCTTATCTTCTATTCTGGAGACGAGTGGACTGAGCTACGCGCGAGGGCATGTGTGAATAACCTAAAAGTATTGACTCAGTGATCTGCCACATCGTTCCGAGTCCAAAAGAACTTTATTTTCTTTATCGGGGTTTGAAGTTTGATCCTCCTCACAGCGCCGCTGAGGTTAGACAGGGGCAGTGTTTTGACGCCAGGGATCTTCAGCACAACACGCTGAATCTTCTCCATAGGCTTCTTCCCCTCAGGGCTCACGCTGGGCTCCCTTCATGTCCTCGAGGGCCCGTTTGGCTCGAGTTATGTCAGAAAGCCTCGTGTCAGAGTGTCGACCACAGAGTCACGACTCCTTCAGTCGAACAAGACATTTATAGTGCTGTCAGATACAAAGGATGTAAATGTGTTTGTGCTGAAGCACAAGAGAAGGAGGGAAAAAATTACACATCTGGACTGGGTTCACTCCAGTTCATTCTCAGCAGCCTCATCTACCCCATCTACCCTCATCTACTCCCTACTGCCCCACCACCCAACCTCAACCAGTTTACTCTCCACACTTCTCTCTCTCTCTCTCTCTCTCTCTCTCTCAGCCTTCTTTCACTCACCCATCCTCTTTTACACTTTCTCTTCAATTTCTCTCTCGCTCTCACTATCATTACTTTCTCTCTCCCTCTCGCTCTCCCTCTGTCTCTCTCTCTCTCTGTCTGTCTCTCTCTCTCTGTCTGTCTCTCACTCTCTGTCTGTCTCTCACTCTCAGCCTCCTCTCACTCGCTCATCCTCATTTACACTCTTCAATTGCTCGTTCACGATCATAACTTTTTCTCTCTCTCTTTCTCTCTCTCTATCACTCGTCTCTCACTTTCTCTTCTCTCATTCACTAACACGATTTTTCTTCCCTCTCTCACACTATCATTACACACTATCATAGTCTTATGCTCTATTCACTCACTCACTCACTCAGTCACTCACTCCCGCTCTATCTCTCCTTCTATTTCTCTCTCTCTCTCTCTCTCTCTCTCTCTCTCTCTCTCTCTCTCTCTCTCTCTCGCTCTGGTGCCTCTCATGCTGTCAGGGACTTGGTCTGCAATTTTTTTCTTCTTTTTTTTCAAGACTGAAAACCACCAAAACAGTCTGTAATTCTTCCATTTCTCTCTGCCAGCATTTTTCAGAAGGCTCAGACAGAAAGATCCATCTTGGTTTGGTTACTGGACTTGACTTGCACTAATTGCATAAAAAGGTGTTGTTTTGCCCACAGAGCTGTGCGCGAGTCTGTCTGTCTGGAATAAACCAGAAGGTGTAGAGGATACACCAGCGCTCATAAAGCAGGGCTAGTGAGTAAATAATTTTACACTCCCAGCATTAACATAGACATTTATTTGGCATATGCAGAGTGAGTTCCACTGAACACTGGACAGCCTTGTCCAGCCTTTAATTCACTACGTTTTAGTCCATCTATGGAACAGACTAGGCTCAGATAGGATCTGTGACACATCTGTGTTGGGCTGTTGAAGATGATGTGAATACGTTGAGACGTGACTCCTGTGTGTTCCTCTGAAGTACGTGGTTTAGACATGCCTAAAACACTTCACAGCTACCACCAATAAAACATGGACAATAAACAGAGAGTATTTTCTGGTGAAAGCTGCAACTGAACTAAAGTGCCAGTCCAAACCTGACACAGTTTGAGTCCATTATTTATTTTTTCACTTGCTTTCGTTCAGCTTCCCCACTCACCGCCGCCAGGGAACCGGGGAGTTGATTTTATAGCGTCTCTTTGGCTTTCTGGGTCAAAATAATTTTTCATAGATGCTACAAACAGATGCTTTCTTTTCCTTCTCGTCTCAGGATCTGACAAACAAGCAGTCAGCAAATCCATGACATTTTAACAGCTCCCACTAGTACAGTGCGAGTGAATGGACTTTTAAGTAGATTGTTTAAAGGAACACTTCATCTAAAAATCTACCAACACCAGATGTTGTCAGTTAGTTAAAACGTGTTTGGAGATCAAATTTTGCTGCTTTAGTTTAGACCTAGAGCTCCGTTACTGACACTAGAAGTCCTCTCATCCAGTTCTAACCACACCCAGCTTTTCAAGGCGGATCAGGCTTGTGGATGTGGCTTTGGACACGGTATGACTTACTACAAGCTATAAAAATGAACTTTACTGCTTCAGGTGGTTGTTTGTTATAAAAACTGATTCTAAACCAGCACAACGACTCCTGAAGCAGTTTGTGGAAATAAATCTACAGCCTTTAGCAGAAGCTTTTGTCCAAAGTAACTTCCATTCCCTAACCACAGGGGGCAACTTGGGGTTAAGGGTCTTGCTGAGGAACCCAGTGGTGGTGTGCTGAAGGTAGGATTCAAACCCATGGCCTTTTGGTCCAGAGGCAAGTATCCTACCCACTAGACCACCCCTGTTGTTTAAAAATTATAGTTGATTTTAATTTTTACCGAAAGTCATACTGTGTCCTAAACCACAGTCTGTTTTGCCCTAATAAAGAGCTGGGTGTGAATTGAACAGTTTGGGAGATGGTACTGGGGACGTGCTTAAAGAAAAAAGTTGGACGTTCAAGTTCTAAATTAAAGAAGCATGTCATGTTTTCCCATTGGTCCTCTGTCTAGTCTCGTTTTGTATTTATGTTGGTTAGGTCTTAGTTTCTGTGTCGAAGCATACCCTCACCTTACCCTGGTCTGTGTCTCACTTCCTTATTTAGTTTATGTTTTCACGTCTGGCCCTCGAGCCTTGTTTCAGTTCTGTTTAAGTTTAAAATAAATCATCCTATCATGGAAGTCTGTGCCTCATGTTTCTTACCTGGACATAGACAGGCTGTGACAGAATGGTTTGACTCGCAAGGCACAGCAGACCGAAGCATGAGCCCATGGGACGCGGTGCGTAGTAAACACGGGACCCAGCGGAGAAAGGAACCGAGAGGAGTGACCCTCTGGAGTCCCTGGGGTACGTTAGTTCAGGGGAGGTGGAGCTAACATACGGCTGGAGTGGCCGACCAGAGGACCAGCCAGTTGTTTTTGACCTGCGGGGGTTTCTCGCGGACCTTCCCCTCTCAGGTTCGACTAGGAGGCCCCGAAGGAGGAGGGAATCCTGGGCCGGATCCATAATGGTGACCCCCATAGCGGCGGGGGCTCGCTGTCCATCTCCGTCAGCGTCTTCCACATGCCATTCAACCAGCCGTTCAATTACTCCAGTGTCTCTAACGCGCGCTGGATGTGGCGGATTCGGGATGGCCGATCCTGTAACACACCGTTCAGCTCCTACAGTGTCTCAGCCGCACATTGGACGTGGCGGAGCCAAGATGGCGGCCCCCATAGCGGCTTCAACCCTCCATTCATCTTCCCCAGCATCTCCACAACGCGCCGACAGTGGCGGAGCCAACATGGCGGCTCCCATAGCAGTAACAGCACACCATTCAGATCCTCCAGTAACAGTTATCAGCTCTTCTCCACCCAAGACCCTAGTTATCAGATCATCTCCAACAAAGACTTCAGCTATCAGCTCATCTCCACCCAAGACTTCAACTATCAGCTCATCTCCATCCAAGTCTTCAGCTATCAGCTCATCTTCA